>CM076578.1:914924922-915073917 GCA_034641835.2 Pinus albicaulis | reverse complement strand
CACAAACCGCTCTCATGCACTCCAGCTCCTCGTTCTACAGCAGAATAGCCTCTCGCACTGACATGGCCTTCCTTTTTAATGCTAGAAGGTCGGCCTGAAACTGATGAAATTGTTGTGAGCGGCCATCACCTAATACCTCTACATCTCCTAGTGCCTCATCAAGGGTGGATACGTCTCTTTGAATTTATATATATATATATATCAAATTTTTTGCTTCTATGTCACCTAAAACAAGGAAATGTTATTGTTTTAGAAATGTGTATTGGTAACAAAAATGATACTTTCAAAACTCTAGGAAAGAAGGAAACAACATACGCTCAAATTTGTTGTTTCTATGTCACTTTAAACAAGGATATGTTATTGTTTTAGAAATGTGTACTGGTAACAAAAATGATACTTTCAAAACTCTAGGAAAGAAGGAAGCAACATACGCTCATATTTGTTGTTTCTATGTCACCTTAAACAAGGAAACATTATGGTTTTTTAAATGTGTATGGGTAACAAAAAAAATACTTTCAGTGGAAACGAGGAAACAGCACACACTCATATATATATATATATATATATATAACGATACTTTCAAAACTATAGGAAACGAGGAAGCAACAAATATATATATATATATATATATATACACACACTCACACAAATACAGAGATATATATGCAGATACTCACAGATTATCTCTCTCTCTCTCTCTGTATGTGTGCGTTGTCCGTGTTGCTTCCTTCTCTCCTAGAGTTTTAAAAGTATCATTTTCATTACCCATACACATTTCAAAAACCATAATGCTTCCTTGTTTTAGGTGACATAGAAACAACGAATTTCAGATTTCAGATTTACCAGTAATGAAGTCAATACATTTCTTGATGTTCATAATGCTAAACATGTAGTAGCTGCAAGACAATAATGCTCAACAAGCTTCCCAATAGATGAATAAATCAGAAAATATTGAGTAAAGATGAAATTGTCACCTGATAAGCTTCATGGACATCTGTTACAATCGGTAAGTCAAAAGTGGTTTTAACCCTTTCCAATATCTGCATAGACAATATTAATATACAAATCAATAAAGGTAGAAATCACTTTTCTCTTGACAAATAACTAAGCACTGACAGTCCTGACATATATAAGACAACATATGTATGCTAGCTATAGAAGAAATTTTACTAAACAAGAAGTGGAATACATGAGTTTGGGAGCTCATGGACACTGGAAAAGTATAGATTCATTGCATGTCACAGGTTTATGTTCGATTGCATGTTCTAGGATGAGGATTATACCTCACTTACCCTTCCAAAGATAAAAATAATTCTTAGCTACTTGTATCCATAAGTCCTAGGTAATGGACAGCAGATCCTTAGTGCTTGGCTATTTCTTGTTATGTTTCCAGTCTTTGGAGATAACACATTATGCTATTGTTGCTACCACAAGATATTTTGCATTAACACTACCATATGTTACCCCTCATATATCATGACGATTATTTCAGATTGAAGATCCTATCCATGCAGGTTGCACTAGGAGCATGTGTGCTTACGTTGTTAATTTGATGCATTATTGCCTTGACCCTGTTGGCATCATCATCTCTTGTTTGGAGGCTTGCATCTAGCACATGTGGTGTTTGGGGGTCTTGTATAGCATTGCTCACACATTTGATTGACCCTTAGCACATTGATGTATAGAGATACCCATTAACTAAAGGTTTCCCTAAGTATTATTGGTTGATTATTGTTCTTTGATGTGGTGGATTAGTTGCCTGTTATGTTTTCATGGGTTCCTAAGGCTTCATTGATTTGTGAACCTTTAGGTAATGCTCTCATCCTTCTTGTAAATATTTCTCTAGGGCACATGAAGGACTCCATTCTACCTTTATATATATGGGTGGAAACAAAGGCTACAATGTGAGCCCAAGCCCTTACAAGCAACCTACAGTGAGCTCATGTAGGCCCACACAGGTGAGTGCTCCACTCCAAGGTGATGTCATACACAACACGAGCTCTGAGATGGTGTAGCTACTCAATGTGTGTCCCCATCTCTCCATCCCAATCCCACACAGACTCCATTGCTCCCCCTAAGCAATGTACTCTACAGTCACTGGGTCAACTACCCCTACAAAAACAATGTCATAGCCCAAGCATCCCCGAGCCAACTCTAAGCCTCCATTCAAGAATTCAAGTTACCCCATTGCATCTAGGGCCTAACTCCCTCCTCCAAGATGTACAACACTCCTCCAGTGAAGTAGGGCATTCTCCAAGCAATTAGATTTATCCATGTGTCCATAATGAAGGGTATCTATAAAGCAAGTTAGAGAATTGCAGTGCCCTAGGGAAAAAAACCAAGCAAGCACCCACCTAAGGTCAAGCAATACTAAGCAAGTTCTATTCACTATGCAAATACATCATAAACCATTTGCCATGTGCCAATCCATCTTGAACCATTTGGGGGCTGAACATACACCATGTACCCCAAAACTCGTGAAGCACCCCCAATTATGGTGTAAATAGTAAATACTTTTGGAGTAAAAGCTAACACACCACCCCACCCTAAATTATTTAAAGAAAAAAAGTAATTACTTTTATCAATTTTTGCTATGCTTCAAGTTTCAACCTTGGTGGGAAGTTTGTATTTATCTTTTGCTTTATAAAAGTGTTTTATATCAGATATCTAACCCTTTTCCCATGTTTTGTGCAACCTATATGACAACCAACTTAGAAATGAAACTTATTGCAAGTAGAAATTTCACCCCCACTCTGGTTTTCAGTTTCACTTTATCACTCCCATTTAGTTAGATGCTCTTTCCCATAGTCATACATTCAAAAATTCTGGAAATGAAATAAATTTCTGAAAACACAAATTTGGAGATTTCACAAGTGCTGGAAATGCGGAAATAAAAACACAGAAAAATAAAACAGCCACACACAGAAAATGACACAGTGATTTTTGGTCAATTTGACCCTGGAAAAACCCCCTACAACTCTTGGGGAAAACCAGTTTGAGAGCTCTTTTTTATTTCTAAAAAATGTTTTTATAGAAAACAGAAATACACAGTAAAATTTCAGCGACCACAAATTTACTTATCTCGAATTTCGTGCTTGACCTCCACCTCGAAAAGCGTGCCAACAGCAAAACAGAATTTTACAGCAAAAATTATAGCATTAAATGTTGTACGGAGTGCCTTGAAATTTGTGCCAAAACCAGTTGTACGGATTTCTCGAAATTCGTGCCCAGAAAAGTGTCGGACATTGCCTCGATTTTTGTGCCTAAAAACCAGTTGTACGACACTCGAAATCCATGCCTGAATTGCTGCAATAAATGCAGTTTTCTCTCTCCTCGATTTTCATGCCAAGCTACCTCGAAAATCGTGCCCAAATTCTATTGTACAAACTGTTGAAATAATGCCTTGGAATGCGTGCCAAGGTTCTGCTCTTCTTCTTCCTCCCTGCTCAGAAATTATCCTTGCTCTCTCTTGCTCTTTCTCTCAATCTGCTCATGAAACACTGAATGACCTTTTCTCTTTTTTTCTCCTTTTACCCTAACCCTAAGTGACTTTTGGAGAATCCCTAAATCCAATGGTTGAGATAGCTTTAGATCAAGGGTTGAGAATAAATCTGCTTTTAATTCTCACTTTCTATTTTTTAACTCACCCCACTTAAATAAAAACTCACTTAGCCTTTTATTTCCATAGTCACTTTTTTCACTTTCTAATTTTTCATTGACTTTAATAAAGTCACTTTAAAATTAGAATGTAACTTTATCACTTATAAAGTCACTTTAAAATTGGAATGTAACTTTATCACTTATAAAGTCACTTTAAAATTAGATTTGACTTTACCACTTATAAAGTCACTTTAGGAGAAAAGTACAAATATATTTGGACACTTTTCCCTAGGCCAAAGATCAAAGCCTTAGGGAACCACTTTTCCTCTGGTACCCAAATTTTAACACTCCCTCTTACCGAGGAAAGTACTCCTCACCACTCCCATCTTGTCTCTGAAATAAACATGCTTGCCCCGTGGTAAGGATTTGGTGAATATGTCTGCTACCTGCTCATCTGTGGGAATATACTCAAGCTTTACAGCTCCCTTATGAACATAGTCTCTGATGAAATGATATTTGATCCCGATATGCTTTGACCTGTCATGAAAAACTGGATTCTTCGTGAGTTTAATGCAACTTTGATTATCACAGTAAATCACTGAAGGTCTCAATGCCTGACCAAATAGACCAAACAACATCTTGCGAAGCCATATGGCCTCACAACTAGCCAAACTGGTTGCCATGTACTCTGCTTCCGCTGAACTCAATGCAACTGACTATTGCTTCTTGCTGAACCACAACACAACTACCGCACCCAACCCAAAATAACACCTTGAAGTGCTCTTCCTATCAGAAGCACAACTTGCCCAATCTGAATCAGTGCACCCTGTCAGTCTCACTCCATCTCCCTGTCTATAATCCAGACCAAAATCCACTGTCCCCTGCAAATAACGAAGAATGTGTTTTGCAGCCACCGAGTGCACCCTCTTGGGCTCACCCATGAACTGACTCATCGTGTTAATTGCAAAACATATATCTGGTTGAGTGTTGACCAAATACATCAAGGAACCAATCAGTTGTCTGTACAAGGTGGGATCCACCAACTCGGAATCTGAAGAGTGAATGTTCTTCCAGTTAGTGATCATAGGTGTAGACATGGGTTTGCAATCCTCCATGTGAAATCTGCTAAGAATGTCCACAATATACTTCCCCTGTCCCAGGAAGAAATGCCCCTCCTCTTGCCACACGTCCAACCCCAAAAAGTAGTGCATCAAGCCGATGTCCTTCATCTCAAACTCTGAAGCAAGATCTCTCTTGCAGCCTTCAACGAGTCTGTCTGCACCTGTAATGACCAAGTCATCCACATACAACACCAAAATGAGAGGCTCCTCACCTACCACAATGAAGTATAGGTTCGGATCAGCATCACTCTTTGTGAAGCCCAACTGCTGCAAGTACGTATCAATCCTCGAGTACCAAGCTCTAAGAGCTTGCTTCAAGCCATAGAGTGCCTTCTTCAATCTGCATACATGGGACTCATTTCCATGCACCTCAAAGCCATGCGACTGCTCAATATAAACCTCCTCCTGTATGAAGCCATTGAGAAATGCGGTCTTCACATCCATCTGGTGGATCTTCCAACCCATCTCTGCTGCTATCGATATAATGGAGCGAATGGAAGTATATTGAACTACGAGAGCGAAGGTCTCCTCATAGTCAACTCCCTCGACCTGTGAGAACCCTCTCGCCACAAACCGAGCCTTGAACTTCTCGATGCTACCATCTGCAGCATGTTTTATCTTGTAAAGCCATCTGGAAGTAACCATTGATTTACCTTCAGGCCTCAGCACCACCTCCCAAAGATCGCTCTTCATAATAGAAGAATACTCCTCCTGCATGGCCTCTCTCCAGACCTACTGGCTAGCTGCCTCCTCGTAGCTAGAAGCCTCAGAATCAACGCAGCTAGTGATCAATGCCATATGGCTACAGAACCGCTCAGGTGGTTTACTCTCTCTAACCTGTCTCTTTGACCCAGCAACAGATGTGGCCTCGCGCAAGGTGTCCTGAGGCCACTTGGGCTTCCTCTTCCCTAAGCACACTTCTCCCACCGGAGTGAAAGAATCCTCATCATCATCAAAAGCCTGAACTCCTGAAGGCCTTGCAATTGACCTCATCCCTGAATCTGTGCCAGTAGATGCTGAAGTACCATGTGAACTGTCCATCAGTGGACTACCCTGTGAACTGCTTTGCAGAGTGCTCTGCATGTTGCCCAAACCACCACCCACCTGACTCTGAGAGCCACTGCCCATTGATGGACCTGACACTGTAATTGATGTACCTCCTGATCCCTGTCCACTGGTTCCCTGTGACTGACTCAACTACTCCTGAGGGTTTGGTGAATCTAGATACTCTAACTCCCGTGACCTCTGTAGAAATTTCTGAATCTTATACCTTATGCAGAAATGATTACTGTTAATCCGGTTATGCTCCTCCTACTTAGATAAGTTATTAATTGAATAAATTGAAGTTATCGAAGCAAAACACATAACAGATCTCTACCAATCCAGATCTAGAATAGGCACATGCATACATTGATAAAGTGACAGTTATTTCTGGACAAATTGTCCCTGAAAAAACCCAATGTGGGAAAACTGGTCTCTGACTGCTAGAGGGTTCTATTATTAATAATATTTCTGAATACACAAATCTGGGTTCCAGATCTGGAAATCCCAACAAAGAAAATACTAGATATACAGCTCACTGGCTAATCTAGGGCCAAAATAATGACTGATCCACACCCTCAAACGGGATTTACAGAACTCAGCCAAGATTAGGGCCTAGAAACCCCAACGTTGTCCCTGAAAGGCTCTGCGTCAGCCTCTGAAGCCCCTGAAAGCCTCTGCGTCAGCCTTGGACGTCCTCCAAACCCTCAGCGTTGCTCCGGAAGGGACTACGTTACCCCAGACTAGGTGACGCAGTCACTACGCTGCCCCTGAAGGGTCTCTGTGTAACCCCTGAGGGTTTCCTGCTAAAAATCGCGTGTCCTTGGAGAGACTGTGCTGTCCTTGCTGTTGCTGCTGCTGCTGCCTTCCTCTGTGCTGTCCTTGAGCTGATCTCTGCCTCTTGTGTATTCTAGACCCCGGGATCAGATCATCCCCTTAGCCTAAATTCCCCTCTCTGCAGCTGAAACACTTCTGAGTATTCTTAGCAAACCCTACCCTAGAATCTCAGCTTAGCTTCAGTGCTCTACCTCTGTGTGTCTTTACAAATGACCCCAAGCCTTTCCTTATACTTTTCTCGTTGACAAATCAATGGCCAAGATTAAATCTTTAATCAATGGCTAAGATTAAAAGAAAGCTTGATCCGTGTGACTTAAGACAATTTCATCACATGTTTAATTCAATTCACTTTAATTATTTTATTTTCCTAAGTTTTAACTTAGGAAATACATTAAAATAATTAATTAATTTAATATTTCCTAAACCAGATGAAATTTCTCAAATCCATTTTTGGGTCTTGTAGATCAGGTGAACTCTAGTCCCTCCTCAAAATTTGGGACCTAGAGCACAACTGATGCTACCCCAAATACACAAAATCTCAACAACCTCCTGAAAGCCCTATCCTCCTTGAACTTCACATCTTGCCTAACAACAACTTTCCTCTTTGCAGGAATATAAATATGAAAGGCTTTCGAGGTCTCGTTGTAACCCACAAAGATGCCCTTGTCTACAGTGGGCTCTAGCTTGGTCCTCTTTTCCTTGGGAACATAGGAGCATGTAATGCACCCAAAGATACGAAAGTGACCAACATCGGGGTTCTTCCCAGAAAAAGCCTCCTCCGAAGTCACATTGCCCAAGGCACAATGTGGACTCCTATTCTACAAGTACACAGCAGTGTTGCAAGCCTCTGCCCACAAAAACAAAGGTAACCCTTGATCATGAAGCATGGCTTTGGCAGCCCCAACAATGGATCTGTTCTTCCTCTCCGCAACCTCGTTCTGCCGAGGCTTGTAAGGAACTGTGAACTCCCTCCTGATGCCTGCCGAGGCTTGTAAGGAACTGTGAACTCCCTCCTGATGCCTGCCGAAGCACAAGAATCAACAAACTCACCAACGGTATACTCCCCTCCATTGTCCGATCTGAGGACCTTGATCTTTCGACCTGTCTGGGTCTCCACAAGAGCTTTGAACTCTTGAAACTGCTTGAAGTCCTCACTCTTGGTCTTCAAGAAATAAATTCAGGTCTTCCTGGAGTGATCATCAATGAATAACACATAATACTCATAACCACCCAAGGATACATGAGACATCTGACCACTCACATCGGTATGAATCAAGTCTCACATCGGTATGAATCAAGTCAAGAATCCCTGTCGCTTTGTTGTCACTGCTGGGAAAAGGGGATTTGGCAAACTTCCCCATAGCACATCCTCTCCATGTATCAAGGTGATCAGAACTGAAATCTAGCACACCTGTGGTGATCTCCCACAATGTCCTCAAGGCCCCACGATACATGTGCCCCAAACTGCTAGATCTGTTGTCAGTACTGCTACTCAATGCCATCAGGGGCTAGAATGAGAACTTGTACACCTTGGCATGGGGCACACCAATCACTCTAGCTAAATCATCTGGAGTGCCCCTAGGATGTATAAGCACCTACCCTCTCCTGAACAACACCTCATACCCTCTGTCCTCCAATCCTGAGACAAATATCAGGTTCTTCTTCATTCCAGGCACATATAGAACCTCTGACACTTTCAAGGGAGGTTTGGGTTCCCTATCAAATGTCAATGTCCCCACACCGACTGCTCTAACAATGTTGCCATCTCCGAGTACTACCTCAATATCAATGCCACTCTCTGAAAGCTCTGAGAAGTACCCTCAGACTCCTATCATATGACGAGAAGCCCCACTGTCAACATACCAAATACCAGAAGATGCTCTGCTAGTGGAGAGAAGTGCACACTCCCTCTGAACCTGTGTGGCAGGTGATCCTGCGCTAATGGCCTCACAAGCTATGAACCCAAACTCCCGATCAAAGCTCTCCAAGAAGCCCTCTATCTCTGCAGAAGCTACCATGGTCTTTTCCTTCCCTTCTTGTTCTTCTTCTCCGAACACACAACTGTATAGTGTCCCAACTTCTGACAAGTCCAACATTTGACTTTGGAATAGTCTTTCTCCTTGTTTTGCTTCTTACCTTTACCTTTGCCTTTGCCCCCACCTCCACTTGTGGAAGCTTGTTTCTTTCCCTTGCCCTTCTTTCCCCTTGCCAACAATGCTACATTGTCATCCTCCTCCACCTGTTTAGCTGCCCAAAGATGGTTCTTTTTTATCTCATTCTGAATGCAATCATCCCACAACCTCTCCCAACTGAGAAGGTTCTCCCGTGCAACAATGCCATCCACAAAACTCTCCCAAGTCTTGGGAAAACCATTCAAAGTAATCTGCACCAACTCAGTGGGTGGAATGGTCTCTCCAACAGCTGCCAACTCATCTCTCACAGAAGTGATCTTTGTGAGGTATGTTGTAGCACTATTAGTCTTAGCCATTTTAATGGCCTTCAGCTTTTCTCTTAAGACCATTTTTTTGTTTTCATTGGTGCGCTGGTAAAGATTGGTCAAGGTTGTCCACATCTCATGTGCATATGTCTTTCCTCTCACATGAGGAATGACATGATCTTTAACACCATCCAAAATCAGTGTTTTTGCCATAGCATTCTTCTTGTTAAACTCTGCCAACTGTACAGGGTCAGCAGGTACTGCTACTTGGTGCTGTGTGGTATGTACCATTATGCCCCAGACTTATGCTTCCTCAAAGATGCTCTGGATTCTCTCCCTCCATGCACTATAGTTGTTTTGCCCATCCAACCTATCTTCCACCCTCAAGCCCAAAGACATGCTTGTTGTCCTAACAAACTGAAGTTTTCAAATCTGTGGTAAAGGTTCAGTTTTCTGTGTAAAAATCAACTTGCTGTGATTTTCACTTTGTTGTCCCAAACTGCACTTTTCAGCCAACCAAGCTCTGATACCATGTACAAATTTGACCCCCACTCTGGTTTTCAGTTTCACCTTATCACTCTCATTTAATTAAATGCCCTTTCCCATAGTCATACTTTCAAATATTCTGGAAATGAAATAGATTTCTGAAAACACAAATTTGGAGAATTCACAAGTGCTGGAAATGCAGAAATAAAAACACATGAAAATAGAACAGCCACACACAGAAAATGACACAGTGATTTTTGGTCAATGTGACTCTGGAAAAACCCCTTACAACTCTTGGGGAAAACCAATTTGAGAGCTCTTCTTTATTTCTGAAAAATATTTTTATAGAAAACATTAATACACAGTAAAATTCCAGCAACCACAAATTTACTTATCTCGAATTCCGTGCTTAACCTCCACCTCGAAAAACGTGCCAACAGCAAAACAAAATTTTACAGCATTAAATATTGTACAGACAACCTTGAAATTCGTGCCAAAACCAATTGTACGGATTTTTCGAAATTTGTGCCTAAACTGTTGCAATAAATGTAGTTTTCTCTCTCCTCGATTTTCGTGCCAAGTTGCCTTGAAAATCGTGCTCAGATTCTGCTGTACGGATTGTTGAAATAATGCCTTGGAATGTGTGCCAAGGTTCTACTCTTCTTCTTTCTCGCTGCTCAGAAATTCTCCTTGCTCTCTCTTGCTCTTTCTCTCAATCTGCTCAGGAAAGATTGAATGACCTTTTCTCTTCTTTTCTCCTTTTACCCTAACCCTAAGTGACTTTTGGGGAATCCCTAAATCCAATCGTTGAAATAGCTTTAGATCAAGGGTTGAGAATAAATGTGCATTTGATTCTCACTTTCTATTTTTTAACTCGCCCCACTTAAATAAAGACCCATTTAGCCTTTTATTTCCATAGTCACTTTTTCACTTTCTAATTTTTCATTGACTTAAATAAAGTCACTTTAAAATTAGAATGTAACTTTCTCACTTATAAAATCACTTTAAAATTAGATTTGACTTTACCACTTATAAAGTCACTTTAGGAGAAAAGTACAAATACATTTGGACACTTTTCCCTAGGCCAAAGATCAAAGCCTTAGGGAACCACTTATCCTCTGGTACCCAAATTTTAACATTGCATAGATAGGTAAAGATTACCAACACAAATGACTCTGAAATTTACATGTAGCCAATACAGGATAACCTAGTTTCATGGTAAATCCATTCGTTAATGGAATTCGTTTTTATGAAAATAAATTATATGCTCTGCAATGATTGAGCCACGGGATTGGATGTCATATCAATCTATCCTGTCTAAATTTAATGCTTTCAGCATTTTCATAAACTAAATTCATAAATATCACGAAATATATGAGCTCAATGGCAATGCATTAGAAAGTAGAAGAATATCTTTGACTCTGGTGCTGGTCAGGAGTCAGGAATAAACTACTAATCCAACGTTAATAGAAAGTAAACTTTATACAGAAATTTTCACACTAAATATATTTCATTTTACTCCAGTCCCTCTAGAACACAAATTTCCAAACATAGCAGTTTTCTTATGCATATCCTAACTTTCATATCAAATATAACTCACAATAAAGAGAGGATAAACTATGTTACCTTCAAACCTTCTTCTAGCCCAGGGCCACGAAATGACTTTGCTGAAGTTCGATTGGCTTTGTCAAAGCTCGACTTGAAAACTAATTGCAATCCAAGCCTGACAGAACAATGTGTTACTTCACATGCAAAATATTATGAAAACAAAATGTTCTTTCTCCAAAAAAAAAATGTTGTCTAATGCACCAAATAATTACTTTTCTGTGACAGATTTAATTTGTCTTGCCATTTTGAGGATGTGCCCCTCTGATTCTATTACATTGGGCCCCGCAAGCAGAAAGAAGGGTTCTGCTTCCTGTCAACAATTAGTTAAAAAAAACATTTAAAAATGATCTTAACAACCATCAATCATTTGCTCAAATTCAGTTATCTGTTAAAATTCTAATCAGCCAACCTCAGTAAGAAGTTGAGAAACCAAAATCCTAGGCTTCCACATCTTTTCTGAGCATTACAACTATGACTGTTATTCTACGAATTAATTGAAAGTGGGCATATTCATTACCCATGACTTAGATCTCCTCGTAACTGGTCCCATGCTTAACACTCTTCGAATCATCCACATTATAACATGTTTTTATATTTCATATACAGGTTTTGACATTAGGTTATGGCATTAACTCATGCAGTACCGTGCAATTAGGATCAGGTCTTTGAAAACAATATAGGGCCAACCCCAGAATCATGTATGCTTTGTGACATGATGATGTGAGATAAGTTTTTTTTTAGACTAACGCTTCATGATTATCTGTGTCAGAAATTTTCATGCCAACGTTTCAAACCACACTCAGTTTCATCATCACGACATAATGCTATGTGAGAAGTATAGCATAATGGCTTGTGTATAAATATTGATTGATTAAAATTGAACAAAGTATTTTATTAGGTAAGCTTTTCTGTCAATATATGAAGTAATTTAATATGTTAAAAGAGGTCTAAGTTTAAGAACTTAGGAAAAGAGATATTAAAATTTCAAACAGTTTGTGAAAAGTAAGTCCAGCAAAAAGTTAAAACAAACATATAAATTAATATATAAAATTGGGAGACTAAATGATTTAAACTTAGGGAAACTAAATTAATGGCTGATTGTCTCAACGACTTCAAACAGCAGTGGAAGGGTATGTATAGCAGACTCGAGCAGGGCATGGTTGGTGGTTAGAAACAGTAAAACATCCAGAATTTGTAGCGCGGTGATGGGAGTGCCAAACAGTGATGACTCATGCAGAAAAGCAGCTTGCAAGAAGACAAGATAACCACTGACAAAAGGCTCCAGGAGTATTTGACAGCAGAGATAAGCCGGGGAGAGGACATTGAATTTATTTTGGTGGACCACAAGCAGTAGGTTGAATGAATTCCTGCAGAATTTATCCAAGAAAAACTTCCAGCATGTGGCCATGGAATGTCAGACAAAGAGGGAAAAAAAATCAGAAATGGCACAGTAAACAGTTGTGTTCAGTCAGGCGGGCACAAATCCTGAGCAAATTGTTGATCATGGGGGCAAGAGATAGATGGCCATCAGCAAACATTTCATAATTCTGTGTGGCCAGCAGGAGGCAAGCTCCATGTGAAATTCAATGTAGCCCAACAAGTTGTATAGCCTAAAGCTAAAACTTAGGCAACATTGAATAACTTGATTAAAGTTTTAGGATTTTTCATTTTGCACGGCAAAGGATGGAGGTCTGGCAGTTCCAGTAAGGTCCAAGTAAGGCTGAGGGAAGACGTATTTTGTAGAAGCAGTATTTAATAAAACAATTCAGGAAGCCACAACAATGCAACACAGGTGGAGAGACCCATTAACACAGAAAAAGAAACACAAGAAGATGGAGAAGGATTCCTATGTGGGTGAGGCATAAATAAATCTGGCAAACATGTATATTGCGTACAGGAGGCATTTGCATGTAGGAACGTAGTTGATTTGTCAAAACAATAATTTTAATAATTACTGCAGGAGCACTTCAAGTTGATGCAGGCTGAAGTTCAAGGGGTTAGATCAACTAGTGGTCACCAATGTTCTTGGGAATTTGGCTAGTTCATTGCCATCAGCTGCCCAGTTCAAATTCCCAGGGTAAGGCACACTAGTCTACACCAACGGGTTTACTAGGAGGCCATCCATGAATGTGGGAAAGCATTTGTTGGGTTTCCCTGCAAGGTTTTCCTCAGAAATTAAAAAGGTTGATGTCGTTAGTATTACCCACCAAAAGTGGGTAACCCCATAGGAGAAAACTTTTCTCCTATTTTGAACAGCAAGCCAGCCAGCAGCCCTATGTATTTATTAATTATGATGATATGACACATTCCTCTGCCATTTGCACTGGTCATACACTTCTAACCAACCAACATTCCTCTTGAATGAAGGTGGGCTACTACTCGGCAAGTACTTTTACTAACCATTTTGCAATCAAGTGCTTTTACTTAATGTTTTCTGCATTCTAACATGGATAAAGGGGTGATATAGATGATTGACCGATCTTGACAGTAAACTTGTTCTCTCACCTTACCAAGGGGTTTAGTCTTTATCCCTAGTCCAATGGGACCTCCTCTAAGGCCTTAGGGTTATACAAGGGGCACTACATGGGAAACTCGGATTGAAGTAGCATGTCCATAACCATTCCATGCTTAGCACCATTCACCATTCCCTTTATTTCACATCCATACTTCGGGTTTGTTGTCATTGGTTCATTGGGATTTGGCATCCACACCTCCACATCCTTGAGTCAAGACCAGAAAACTTTTCCCCAGAGGTTGACGCAACTAAAAGAAAGACAAAAGCATAAGATGGCCACAACAAAAGAAAAAGAAAGTTAAAATGAAAAAGATGGTTGGGACATAATTAGTGCATGGGCAAAAGCATAGCATGAGCTCTAACCCCCACATTAGCCATCACCTAGTTCCTGAGCACTAGATGCTCCATCACATCATAAGGAAACCTTACATGTCCCAACCCTGATGAGAGAGAAACCGACTCATCCTTAAGGGGTAAATAAATGCTATATTATTAAAAGCAAGCTTTGACACCTAAGCTATGATTCATATCAAAGCATTATCAAAAAGAAGTAAAAGGTGCACCAGAGGGGTGGAAAAATCAGGCCGAGGAAAAGGGTAACTCATGCTTCCATGATTGATCCTTCCATACATTTATACACTCAGGATGATGGACCTCCATCAGCCGATCCCATGGCCATGGAACGTAGCCATGAAGTCTTTCCCCTCCATTGCAACCACTAACACAAACACCTATGAATTGAAGGGTTTTTCTTATTCCATGTCTAAATGCATATCTTTATAGAAAATCTTGCTTGATTGTTGTATGTTAAATTTATCTTCCTTAATTACCATAAAGAACCTCCTAGAGAGATTTCCTTTATTAAAATTTTCCACTCATAAAAAGATAGCTAGGGTTTATCAAGTGAAAACTAGGGTTTTCCCCCTTACTCCAAGCATAAATTTAATCTCTTAAATTTAGCCCTAAAGACTCGATCACCCAAGTAGGAAAAAGAACTGGGAATCCTTGTGGTAGTCAAAAATCATAAAATATTTATCTTTTCTTCCTCTTTATTTTTTTTAAGTCCTTTAAGGCAACCCGCTAGGGCTAGGGCATAGGGCCGAATTCAACTAGGGCAGCTATTGGATAGAGTCTGGATGTTGAGGATTTTGTAGCTCAGTTCTCTGCTAGGAATTATGCGTCAGGTGCTAGGTTCGTAGAAATCTAACAAAAAGGTGTGTCAAAAGTGGTTGATGGTAGCACAGCCCGTCAAGAGAGAGGTGGCTTGGCCAAGTAAAAGTAATGCTTTTGTTTCTATAGAGGAAGAGTTTACAAATGACAACTTTAATGACCTGACAGTTGAAAAAGAAATTGCATGTGATCAATAAAGGTGTTTGGAAAGTAGTTGATAGTATATGTCCTATGCCTAGATATCTAGATGCATTAATAAATTGGGAAGTTTAAGATAGCAGAGTCAAGGCACTTATTGGGTTGGGTTATGCATATGAATTAGTTTATCTTATGAAAATATCCATAGAAGTGTGGGAGTTTTGGGAATGTTATTTGGCTTGAAGCCATGGAAGTTTGCAATCACAAATTTCTAATTTCAAGATGTCATAAGACGAACATAGGCTAATCGCATCAAACAATTTAAAATCCTTAATGAGTCATCTTGCAGAAATAGGAACGAAACCTGAGAAGGGTGCTATGCTTTCTGTTAAAGAGAATGTCGTGAAAACACAGTAATGTAGTATTTGCTCTTGGGGAATTACCATCCTAAACATTGAATACAATAGTGGCAACTCTTATTAAATAGTAATAATGGATGCAAAGTTCTCAAGGATCTACAAATGGCATTCACTATATGCAAAGCAATTTTGGAGTGAGCAGCAAGAAACTGATGGGAATAAGAGTGGGTGGGAAATGCTTTATTGTGGGAACCACGGGCAAAAAGCCTGGGATTGTAGAATAACGGCTTTAGACTTGCTCGAGAAGAGTGAATCTGATGAACATGGAGAACAATGCAATGGTTGTGAAGGACACTCGGAGTTTGCGAGCAGTGATGTATTATTTTGAGGTGGGATTGCTGATATAAGGGATGATTTAATGCTGCATATATTAAAAGGTAACTACGAGAAGATCTGTCTCCAGGTTTGCCTCCGAGCATTTGGGAACATGCAGGGTGGCGGTTGAAGGTTTTGCTTAGACGATCTCGCAGCTCTGACCAAACTACAAATTTTGCCTCCAACGTTAAAAGATACGACAAATCACTCATAAGAGAACAGAGGAGGAAATTGAATGTAGGTGGGTGTCTTCATCAGCCGTTCGTTTCGGTGGTAGCGTGTTTAGCTGCGGGGATAACAATCAGCAATTAGTCAGTAAATGTTTTGTTTGCTTAGAAAGAGCGATGTTGTAAGAGCAGTAGTACATTTAATAGCCTAACTGCAAAGGGTATTGCGTGTATGAAAGAGAGAATCTATGTTCGCGTCGCGAGCCTCTCCTCGCATCTATGTATGTGAGCCGGTTCATTTTAACAGAAACATAAGAATCCCTGCCATGCTCCCAAGAATAAAACCTAAGCTAATGATCCATCGCTGTCTAATTCATCATGTTCAAGGCCGCTATAGAGTGTGACCCAGAAAAATGAAAAGGAATGTGTTAGTCAGGATGGATCTGTGAGTGTGAGCGTACAGGTAGTCCACAGATTTGAAAGACATAATCATAATGCAGGACATAGATCATATTTAGAATGCTGCTTGCCTTTGCCAAGCTGCTGCTGTGGGTGAACTAAAGATTCCAATACTCTTTAATCATACATCAAAGGACTCTACAAGAACTATCATAACATATATGATCATCATAAAGAAGGATAGACAATCACATACCTTGAGATGATTGTACAATGCTGAAGGGGAAACCATGCTGATCCTTCCTCGGACGGAGCCCACGAATTCTAAGACGTCTGAAATTTAGCAAACTGGACTGTAATATGATGGCCGTGTGACAAAAGGCTTCCCTATCCCATCATAAAGTGGAAGGGTAAAAAGAAATTATGGTTCACCTCCATTTCTTATTGACTCCTCATTAACGTTCATCAACGTGGATGATCTCGGTAAAATAGTGTATTTCGATTGTTTTATTTTGGGGGTGGAATGGGGTTTATAGTTTGGTTGATTTATACATGTTTTGTACACAAGTTTATGGTGAACTTAAAACCCAATTTAGATTATTTTCACTTTCTTCCCCTCCTAGTGGAAGGGTAAAATGAAATTATAGTTTTCTTTGTTAAAGTAGATAAAGTAGATGATGGTGGTCAATTTTTAAGTGTATGTTAGAGGATTTTAGAAAATTATTATTTTATTTTATTTTTGAGATTGGTATAAGGTTTATATTTTTGTGTTTTAAAAATATAGATTGATTTAAATATTTTTTTTATATAAGTTTATTATTATTATTATCTTATTTTAAGGTTATGGTTGATTTATACATGTTTTGTACACACGTTTATGGTGAATTTAAAAACCAATTTAGATTCATTTTCACTTTCTTTCCGTCGGAGAGTAAAGGGTAAAATGAAATTATAGTTCTCTTTGTTAAAATAGATGTACCACTAGTTAATTTCTAAGTGTATATTAGAGGATTTTAGAAAATTATTGTTTTATTTTTGAGATGGTATAAGGTTTATTTTTTTGTGTTTCAAAAATATAGATTAATTTAAATATGTTTTGTATATAAGTTTATTATTATTATTATTATTATCCAATTTTAAGGTCATGGCTAAGCCAGACATCAAATTGGTGTATGAGACCCTCTCGTTTGTGGGACAAGGGACCCACCTCCGCGCAGCAATTTGACTTGACTACTAAGTTTAATATGTTTTATATATAAGTTTTACCAAGGCATACATACTCTACCCCCCTCTGGTTTTAAACCTGTGGCCTCTTAGGAGGAAACACATGCTCTTAACCATTAGGCCCGCTCAAATTGTTTATAGATACTTTAGAAAATAGTTTAGATTTATCTTCATTCTAAATCTATAAAGTGTTGATAAGGATCAAATCTCTTTCATTTTAAAGAAGGTTTGCACCTCAAAAAAAAATGATCCTCCTCAACCCTTAATAGATATTCAATTAAAATGGATCTAGGTTCATTATAATTATAATTATAAAAATAATTATTAATTTCTATTTTTTGTTTATATAATTTCGTAAACATTTTTATTAATAATTATAATTATTAAATTTATTTTATTTTATTTTATTTTACTTTTGTGTTTTATTATAATTATTTATTTTGCTTTCTTTTCTATTTTATTTTATTTTTATTTTTATTTTTAAATTTTATTTTATTTCATGTTTTATTAATTATTCAAGTTTGTATAGTTCATAATGTTTTGATGAAATTCTTTTGGATTAGTTATAACTGGCATCTATCTTAAATTCAGATCTACCAAGTACCGAGAAGATCAAGTATATAGTTAATTTTTAATTTTAATTGTATATTATTTAAATATATAATTATTATTTTTAATCATTTTAATTTTGATATTGACTGAGTCAACATAACATTGCATTCATAACACTTTACATAACCAAAGTTTTACAACATAGTTGTCATGTTGGGCTATGTTATCACCCAAAATATTATCACCTAGTCATTTTCTACTAGGTTGATCGAAATGCACCATGTAGGATGGGTTTTTATATATTAAAACCCACATTCACCTTAGGAAATAATTTAGTGAACCATTTTCCTAAATTATTTCTCATTAAAATCCAAAATAACCCATGAAAATAATTAAATAAATCATTATTTATTTATTATTCTCTCGAAATAATTGTTAAATCATTATTCAAAGATTATTTCTAACCATTTTTTACTTAGTCGCTCAAGAATAATTAAAGTCGTAGTCTAACTTCCAAATAGTTTTTTCACTGGAATTCGGTGATACTATCTCAAACAATATTAAGATTTTATGTTGTTTAAAATACATTTTTGAATGCATAAATGGATTCAGCGCAATGAAAATCCATGGGACACTCCACTTCTACAGATTAAGTAACTTAAAACTCAAGTTTTAAAATATTTGTCACATTTTGATCAAAAGTAACTAGGAAAATGTTCTAAAAAAGAAAAATCATTTCGTCGATAAGTTAGACTAGGCCATAATTAAATAAATCATTATTTATTTATCATTCCTCAAGGCAGAAAAAAGGTCCTAAAATTAAAAAAACCCTTAAGGATAGGTCCTTTAGAGTGCATCTTCCGTTTATCTAAGGGACCACATATAAGATTGTAAGGATCCTGGAAAAGTATAAGGATAATTTGACATTTAGGCCCCTAAACACTATTCAAAGCTCTTTAAGATCAGTAAAAGACCTTGTGAACCCCACAGAGAGGAAAGGTGTTTACATCATCCCATGCTCTTATGGGACTCCTTACATTGGTGAAACTGGTTGTTTAATTAATCAGAGGATTTATGAGCACGTTGCTGACATAAAACATGAAAGTTCTCGCTCATCTGCTTTAGCAGAACATGTAGAAAAGACAAATCATCGCATATGCATTGAAGAGGCTAGGGTTATTGCAAGGATTGATCAGTTTCATCACCGTAACTTTAGGGAAGCCTTGGAAATTGAAAGGAGGCCTTTAAATCTGAATAAATACGAGGGTTGGAATGTTAGCAGGTGTTGGATCCCTCCCTTGTCTTCCTAAGTTGTTTTGTTTTTTTTGTTTTTATTACTAATTGATTTATTTATTTATTTTATATTTTAATTTTTCATATCAATTTAAGTTTGATTTTATCATTTCTATTCATGCTAAGAAGACTTTTATTATTTTTTGAATTCATGCTTCTATGATCATAGTAATTTTTTAGATATCTTTCGGTTGTCATCACATTAGACAGAAAATTGTCGACGCGTTTCGAACCAACCAGTGTGGTTCATCTTCAGGAGGAGATGAGAGATCATGTCGAGTCATTGAGCTTATATAGATGTAGAGAAGGCCATATAGCTCTGAGAAAAACAACTAATTTGACTAAGAAGGAAAAAAAAATTATGATAAACAAAAAACAATTTAATAATAAAATCAATTTTTTTTGTTATTTACTAGTAATAATAAAAATGATTTTCACTATTATTTTTAAATTTATGTTATATGTTTTTAGATTTGGTTTTTATCGCTATTCATTTTTATTAAGTTTTATTGTTTGATTAATTCAATTCTTAATTTTGTTTCGATCCTTTTTTTATCAAAACAATTTATTAATAATAATAATTTGTTTTTTTATCAACTGTTTATTTAATTTAAATATATTTAAATAAATATACTTAAATAAATATATTTACTATAAATAAGATTCCTTCGGTCAAAACTAGTCGTTGTATTCTAACGGCTAGGAAACTTATATCTATATCTATTTATTTGATGTCTTGATCTAGTTCCTCATCTCGTCCTGAAAATGAACCATACCAGTTGGTTTGAAACACGTCGACGATATTTTCTCTAATGTGATTATCAAAGAAATATTTTTTCAATCTAGTTATAGATCAGAGAGGCCTTAGTTCAGAAAATATTTGACCATTTCGAATATCTTTTTCCTCTAAAAAATATAATAAAATATTCACAACAATTAGATTTTGATTTAGTCTATAATATTTTATTATTTTCTAAATCTCAATCTATCTCAATATTTTGTTATAAATAAAGGGGCTTTCTCGTCATTCTTCACAATGATCATTCTCATCATCCCCATTATTGTCCTGAAACATTTGAGCTCCCATATTGAGGTCAAGTCTCCATTGTCATCTTTTTCCCATTGCATACATTGAGAGAAAGAGTTAAAGCTAAAACACATGACCTTCAAAGGCCCCATCCTGTAGAGGAGGATTTGTAGACCCAAGTCTACCGTCTCTCCTCATGAGGTGTAAAATTTCCATTTTCTTAATAAATAAAATTTTCTTTCATATTTCTATTGGGTTGTTACACTGTTATTCTGTTGTCATATGTATCTTTCGATTTGCATATGATTTTGGTGTAGGGTTTTAACATTTGTTTTGCAAGTCTGAAGAATACATTAACTATCATTCTTGTTGTTAGGTTTGTTTGTCAGCAGCAACTTAAGTGCAGCATTTTTTTGTACTCTTGCTAAGAATTTTCACAGTAACATGTAATAGAGAGCCTCTCGGTGCAATGAGAAATTTTTGGGTCAACCAATCAATGTGGTTCATCCTCAAAAGACTAATGAGAAATCTCATCTATCCAAAAGAATAAGTATTGTAGAGTTGCAAGAAAAAGTACAAAAAATTCAAAAACAAACTGAGAACCTAAATAAATGTTAGAGAAAGTCAAAAGCTACAATATATTATATAAAAAACAATATATATAGATAATATAATATAACAATATGATAAATAATCCCGGATGCAGGTGTTAGCGCGATTAATGAAGGTGATGGGACGGAGGTTATGCCGGACGGGAGGCCACCTGCCTTCCCGTAAGAGGAATGTCACTCCCACCTTATATATGTTAATGCTGGTTTTAATTGCATTTAATCTGGGCGCACATCACAAACAGGAAGCCGATCCTCGATGCAGTCTTGACTGTTGTGTTATGGATCCACCTCCGGTTCAATTTAATTTCCATTCATTACAGATGATCTCCCACCCCAGCGACGAACTGTTAAAAGCTATGGACCCGTCTTCCCCTGCGCCGGTGAATTGGAGGTGCCATCCGGCTGCTGGAATTGCAAACGAGCGCACCAACACTGGCAAGAGAAGCCGCATCAACTGTTGTCTGGACCTCGGGGATAGCCTTCATCTCTCGCTCTCTGGTTCCTGCATGTCAGCATCTGTCTTTCTGAATTCCCATCCGACGCAGCCCCTGTCACCTCTTCGACTCCCTGGAGTTCTAGCCCCAATTCCGCTGCAAGCATGCCTCGCCTTAGGCAAAGAATGCGTTGTAGGCGCGGGTCCACCAGAGGCAATGTGAGGCATTCGCCTTCTTCCTCGAGCTCGCCTTCTGAGATTTCTTCCCCCTCAGATAGCCTTCCCCGTCTTCTCCATGGTCGTTTGCTCCGTTCGGGCCGCAGATTGGATTCTCCTTCGTCCTCTGCGCTTCCTGCTCAATCCCACACTTCCCTTTTCTCGTTTGACTGCTCCCTCAATCGGCCGAGAGTCTCTGTTGCCATTTCGGTTGTGTTTCTTGAGGAGCCCCAGGAAGAGAAGGTTGAGAATCCTTTGGATGGGCCAGGCATTAACGACAACACCAAGCAGGACCAAGCGCGTCAAGGTTCGGAGGGTCAGCCTAGCGGTAGCAAGGATGTTTTGCAGGGTGGCATAGGACACGATCAGGCGGAACTGGTGGTCTCTCCACCCTCCAGGACTGTGGTCGAAGACATGCCCAACGAGAGTGATGAACCGGACGATTACGGGTGCAAGATCGAGCAAGTGGCTCCTGATGAGTAATTATGCCTTTCATTTATGGTTTTCTTTCTATGTTTCTGCCCTCTCCAGTGGGCATGTGTTTGACTTTTTTGTTGGTTTTAGTCATGTTCGGGCATATGTTAATGACAATCTTCAGTACTCTCAGTATTTCGATCCCCTGCGTGGGATTTTTTTATGGTGGTTTCTACAGGCTGGTTTCCCTCTCGAAGGGCAGTCTCAAACTTTGTTTTGTCTGTCTAAAATGCCTCAACACTGGGCTTCGGCCCGCTGCACACTACTTTTACTATTAATAGACTACTTTTACTTAGAAAAAAACAACAATATGATAAATAAACCTTACCTTGTAAATCGCTATTAAGATTTAATATTTTATTAATATTATATTAAATATAATCTTTATTAATATTATATTAAATATATATAGATTATATTAAAAGTTATAAATTTAAAGAAAAATAGATTATATAATTATTAATATAATAGTAATACATGATTGTCAAACCAATGTTAGAGAAAGTCAAAAGCTACAATATATTATATAAAAGACAATATATATAGATAATATAATATAACAATATGAATAAATAAACCTTACCTTGTAAATCGCTATTAAGATTTAATATTTATTAATATTATATTATATATAATCTTTATTAATATTATATTAAATATATATAGATTGTATTAAAAGTTATAAATTTAAAGAAAAATAGATTATATAATTATTAATATAATAGTAATACATGATTGCCAAACCAAAAAAAATCAATAAAAACTCAAAAAAATTAAAATTAATAACGAATATAGTAGAAAAATTATAATAAATTATATATTTAATAATATAATATTAATACAACATTGTAGGGAAAAAATCAACATAATAGCATAAATCTAAATAAAGATAAGCCATAAAGTGAAAACATCACAAAATTAAAAAATAATAAAATGATTATTTAATAACTATATTGATGTGTGAAAAAAAATTATATATATATATATATAATTTTTTTTCTTTTAATTTTAATTTTGATTTTATATATATATATATATATATATATATATATTTTGATATATATATTGAGGCTTCTTATTTTATACTGACATTTATTTTATTGATTTTATTTTGCATTATATTCCTCTAATTATTACTATAAGGAAAGTTATATGTATTTTTATTTTTATTTGTATCCTTATATGTATTTTTATTTTTATTTGTATCCTTAGTATTTTCACTTGATATCACTATACTTTTAAATGTGATATTTTTTTTTCTTTCATCTTTTTTTTTATTTACATTAATATATATATTTATTATGATAATATTTTTATTATTTTTTATATTTTGTCTTGTATTTATTTTATCATGTTTTTCTTATCACTATATATATATATATAACTAATTTTTTGTTTTTATTTTTTATTATTTATTTTTATGTATTAATATTATATTAATAATTATACAATTTATTTTTCATTAAATTTGTAATTATTAATAGATTTTATATACATTTATTATTATAAGATGGGGAATTAGCAACCTCTCCGTATATATGCAACAACCAACAAGTCACATATATCATAAACTCATAGTTCAATTTAGGACCGAGACATCGAGAGACCAACGAAAACTGGAGCTAGGATCTCAGACTCCAACAGAACACTTATTCTTTCAGCGTTACTATGACGGGTCATTTAGACAAAGACATGAACCCGGGTGGATGGAATGGAAAACCACCATCTTAACTACTGAATTGTTATGTGTTTGCCTTTGAATTGTCTGCACCTTTATCTTGCATATCTACATTGTGTATTCCCCTTGATAGATTAGATCTCTCATCAGTGTCATGAGGATGAACCACATTGGTTTATTCAAAACATCTATCCAAAAATTGCTCATTGTGATTGATCCAGAATAATTTCATCAAAATAATTATAATTATTATTTTTATGGTCAATGCAATTCAGAAGGTGGATTTGCCAAGAAGCAGGAAGGAGATTCAATCTTTCCTTGGAAAGGTAAATTTTGTAAGGCGATTTAT
Source organism: Pinus albicaulis (assembly GCA_034641835.2). Classification (NCBI taxonomy): domain Eukaryota; kingdom Viridiplantae; phylum Streptophyta; class Pinopsida; order Pinales; family Pinaceae; genus Pinus; species Pinus albicaulis. The sequence goes on along the minus strand of CM076578.1, from coordinate 915,049,807 downwards.
TCCTAATTTTACTGAGATTGTGAAGGACATAACAAGGATGTTGAAGAAGAGAGTTGGCATTAAGTGGACAACAGAAGCAAAGCGCTCATTTGAGGAGATCAAAAGGGCACTTACCCAAGCACCGGTATTGATCAGTCCCGATTTCTCAAAAGAATTTATGGTTTTTACTTTCACATCAGAGAATACTATTGCTAGAGTTTTGCTACAAAAGGGACAACAAGGTATTGAGTAGCATATTTCCTTTTAGTAGGACATTAGCTAACTCTGAGCTGAAGTATAATATCTTCGAGAAGCAAGCCTATGCCTTGGTGAAGGCTATCAAAGATTTCAAAATTTATATTCTGCATTCTCATATTGTGGCTTTTGTTCCTAATACTGTTGTGAAAGACATCCTCACTCAAGCCAACCCTGATGGTAAGAGGGGAAAATAGATTGCTAAATTGCTAGAGTGTGATATAGAGATTAAGCCAACAAAATTGGTTAAAGGGAAAGACTTAGCAAAGCTGATGGCACAGTCAAACTTTAATTATCTTAACATAAACTTAATTGCAGAAATTTCAGAAATTTCAGATGAGGAAGAAGAACTAGTTCCTATTGAAGAAAAATACATCACTTCAGATTGGTACAAGGAGGTTGTTTTTGTCCTACAACATCATAAAGCACCTGCTGATCTAATAAAGTCTAAGGCAAGGTTTGTAAAGCTAAAATCCTTGAGATATTTTATTTTTGACAAAAATTTGTTTTGCAAGGATACTGGCGGAATTTTGCTGAATTGTTTGCTGGAAGAGGAAGCTGATAAAGTAATTGAGGAGTTCCACAAAGGATGTTGTGGAGGTCACCATTATTGGAAGGCCACAGTAAACAAGATTCTTAGAGCAGGGTATTATTGGCCTACAATGTTTAAGGATGTCCACAAAAATATTGATGCTTGCCATGAATGCCAGATTTTTTAGGGTAAAAAGAAACTTGTACCTTTACCTTTAATGCCTATCTATGTGAAGGTGCCATTTCAGCAGTGGGGGCTAGATTTTATTGGAGAGATTCATCCATCATCATCAGATCAGCATCGATGGATTCTTACAACGACTGGTTACTTCACCAAATGGATTGAAGCAATCCTAACTAGGCAAGCAAATGATTTTGTGATTATTTCTTTTTTGGAAAATAATATTTTGTCTAGGTTTGGTTGCCCCATGAAGATTATAATAGATAATGCACAGGCATTTGAGTCTAAGAAGCTGATCAATTTCTGTCATCAATATCATATTACTCTTGGGCATTCTACTACATATTATCCGCAAGGGAATGGTCTTGCTGAATCTTCTAACAAGAGCATTGTGAGGATCATTAAAAAGGTGTTGCAGGAGAATAAGAAGGCTTGTAATTTGAAGCTGAAGTATGCCTTATGGGCTGATAGGATATGCACAAAAAGGTCAATTGGAACCTCACCATATGAGTTGGTATATGGGGTTGAAGCCATTTTTCCTACATCTCTAGGGGTACCTGTCATGAAGTTGATTCAAGGGTTAGAAGAGGAACCAAATGCAATCCAGAGGAGAATCAATCAGCTAATAGCTCTACAGGAGAAGAGGAATGAAGTTTATAACAACAATCAACAATCTCAAAACAGAATCAAGAGGACATTTGATAAGAAGATCAAGGAGGAAAGTTTTCAAATTCAGGATGAAGTGCTGAAATGGCAGGCCAAAATTGAAGAGAAAGGCAAACATGGTAAGTTTGAGAACTTGTGGAAAGGTCCTTTCAAGATAGCTGCTTTTCATGGAAACAATACTTACATACTACAGGAGATGGATGGAAAATCATATGATGGGGGACTTGTCAATGGTAGGTTTTTAAAGCATTACTCTTCCTAAAAATCTGATTGATCATTCATGTCATTGTACATATTTCATTTTATGAGTTTTTCTACTAATAAAGACAAGCTAAATCAGTAAGCTTGAGCCCGAGGTGAAGGCCATTAGAGCTCGAGGAGAAAGCTTGGCAATTTCAAAGTTTTTATGTTTTGGTCAAGAAAATGGATAGCAGCACTGGAACTACTGGTTCTTAGTGTACCACAGGGGCACACTATCCCAAGTGGAGCCACTATTATCACCAAAAAAAATAAAAAAATCAAAACATCATTGTGTCAAGTTTGTTTTTGGTCATGGTTCAAAATTTGGGTTTAGAAGTCAATTTAGGATTTGATCAAGGGTAAGTTAGATTTTTGTAAGTTCAAAGCTCATCCTTAAGTTCAAATAAAGCCTTTTTAAGGTTCATTCATTGTCAAATATCCATAATTTCCATTTTTGGGTCATTTCCTAAAGTTTCATGTCAAAACTGGCCAATTAGCCAAGAAACCTCATTTTCGTAGCGCCACTAGTTCAAAAAAGTTGATTTGCGCTACGAAAGCACTAATAGTTTCATAGCGCAAATAGGGAAAAATACACTGCAAGCGCTACGAAAGCACGGTTTCTAAACTGTCTTGTCATCTGAGCTGGAAAAGGTCAGAAACCATTGGGAAATGGTAAGTTAGTGGTATGATGAGTCAGTTAATGATGAGATTCAATGTACTTACCCACATTGCAGTCATCATTGTCATGATAGGGTATGAATGAGTCATCATTCAGTTGTGAGATGACATTTTAAATTCAAAATCTTGCCTAATTAGTCATTCTTGTTTCCCTTGCCTCCATTCGAGATGTCTGAGAACTTAAGTGTTAAAGCCAAACCTATGGATGTTTTATACAAAGGTTTTCTTCATCCTTATCAAGTGAGGCTGATATAAATTAGTCAAGCGATGCTGTTATTTCACATTTTCAAGCAAGGCTGACAGGATTTCTGAGAAGCATGGCAGAGGAAAAGAAAGTTCACAGAGGGGAACACTGCTTAAGGCATGAGCCTGAAGATATGAAGGCCATAATTGAAGACCCAAAAGTGATGGAGGCGTTCAAAAAAGTAGGTTGTCTTCAATTTTGTGAAAAGTTGCAGGGTTGCCACACACAGGTATCCAAAGAATTTGCCTTGAACTTCAATGGAACAACTACCAAGGTTGGGATGCTAAGTGTGTCAATTACACCAGAGATTATTGCTGCTGTTACAAAGATACCAAGAGGTCAAGAAACTTGGTTCAAAGGTTTCAAATTTGATATGGAGCCATGTAAAGAGTTCATGAAGCCTGAGTATAGAGATATGGACCTCAGTAATTCTATCCCTAGAAGCTACATCAAAGACACTTATGCAAAGTTGTTGCTCAACATTCAGAGGTATTTTACATGTGAAGGTAGATATCATAAGGTTTACACATATCATTTCAAGTTGCTTCTGCATTTCACTAGTAAGATTTCACTTGATTTTCCATTTTATCTACATAGGAGTCTTGCAAAGATGGCTGATAAAGTACAAGCCAAATCTGAAGGTAGTGAAACATCCTTGTTTCATCATGGTTTAATGAAGTTATTGGTTTTAGATGAGCTTCATAAGATAGGCAGGGATTTGTCATCCTTTTTGTTTATAAATGGTTTTGATTTGGAAACCCTAACTCTTGATAGAAACCCTAAAACTAAAGGAGTTCCATCATCACCAGTAGCAAAGACTAGTCAACCTATAGTTGCAAAACCACAGGAATTTTCAAAACTGAAGCCAAGGAAAGAGGTTGAGAAAAGGGCAGAGCAAACACAAATACTTGACACACCAAATCCATCACCTGCAAACACAAAGGTCAAAGATTGTCAAAGAGGCAAAACAGAAACAAGCTGTCAGCAAGTAGGAAATCAAAAGAGTAATAAGAAGCCAAGCAGTGGCATTAAAAGGAAAGACAGATGCTACAACTACAGAGGACAGCCCAGTAATAAAGGGAAATTTAGATGACATCCTACATGCTATTGACATAGAGGAGACACCCATTGTTCAAGATGAGTTCATTGGAGATGATGAGCATAAACAGAAAAAGGCTAAGTCTGCAAAGAAGCTTGAGTTTGAGGGTGAAAATGCAGCCTTCATCTTTCAAGCAAGAAAACCTATAACTAGGCATGCTAAGAAACTCAAGGAAGGCAACAAGGAAGTTCAAGAACCTACTGAGACAGCTAAAGCCCCTGAAGAAGTGGTTGATCTCTCATCACCTACAGTAAAGCATGCAACCAACAGAACAAAGAAGGGGAAAGAAGAAATGACATAATTTCAACATCTTGAGGAGAAATTGAGGTTGGAAAACCAAGAAATTGTTGTGATGAGAAAGAGGGCTAGAAAGCACAGTATTGAGAAAGCAGAGTTTAAAATAATGAAGGCACTGTGGGAAGGTCAACTGGTTCTATTTCTGAAACTCCAAGCAGTGCAGAGCAGTTTTTCACATGGACAGTCCCAACAATAAAGGAAGACAAATTTGTCAGAGTAATAAATACTCACTTGAGAGCTAATAACAGGAGACTTAAAGATCAAGTGGAATACTTGGAGAAACAGATGAATTTTATGCATGATGAGTTAAAAAGCAGAGATATTAAGATAACAGTCATAAAAGAGCATATAACTAAATCAAATGAAAATTAGCAAGGGACCTCATGAAGGATGGAATGACTATGTTTTTCACTTTATATGTTTTTTAAATGATGAAATCAGATTGATTTTGAGTTTTTGGCACATTTGCAATTTTCACTTTGGAAATTTTTCGACAAAATTTCCCACTCAGCAGTTTCGTAGCGCAGACAGTGTAAAAAGGGAGAAAATCTGCTACAACGCTACGAAACTGCTGTAGCATCTTTTCTTTCCCTTTCTCATCAAATTTTGAGGGGTAAAATAATGGATCAAGAACTGAAATTGATAGGGAGGATGTATTTAAAGTCAATTAACATAATTTTGGAGGATAGAAGTCAAAAAGTTGAAGAAAAAAGGGGTAAAGGGTAGCGCTACGAAAGGTGCTACGAAACTGTTTTGTTTTCGTAGCGCAGTGTATTACAACTCATTTGAACAGTTTGAAGATGGTTTTGGACAGATGGAGCTTAAGGAGGAGTTTTGGCAGGTTTTAATTCAATTTCCAATAGCCAAGGACCTCAAAATAATGTGTTCATGATGGTCAGAATGTTCCAAGAGTGCAAAGGACCCTATGCCTAAAAAACAGGGGACTGTTTCCTACTTTGGTGGAGGACAAAAATATGGTCATGAAGAGTTGAAGCCTATAATCCAGATTTGACCATGTGTTGATACACTTGGCAAATGATGTAGTTTAATTTGGATAAGGTTGTTATGGATAGAGATAAGAAGTTTGAATCCTATTTGTAATAGGATTGTCTAGTAGATTCGCTGTCTTTTTGTAATAAATACCATGTCATATGGTTAGGCAAGGTGTCAAGAGTCAGGAGTTCGATGTATCTAGCATAAGATAAGGTTATCTCATGTTGTAAATGGTCTATAAAAGATCAAGAATTCGAATATGACAAGGGTTGGAAATTTTCTGGCAAAATACTGTGTTTATTGTAATTTACTGGTTTTCAGCTAATACAGAAGATTTCTACTTAACCAACTTGAGATTCATAAGCAGTTTTAGTGTGTTCTTATTCTATTTTGCATCCCTCTATTATCCCATTGTAGTGGAGTTTGTCTATATTACTCAGAATTCATCTTTGATGCTCTGACTTCCTATATAAATGAATTGACTGCGTTTTTTACAGTTTAACATGTGTATCTCCTGACTAAAACTCTGATATGCCTCAACTTCCATGTTAAGTAGATTTATTGGTTTATTGAAACTATCTTGACTCCATAAGCCCAATGTGTACTTGCTTATGTAATTTTCAAACTACATTTATCATTTATCTGATTATTACTCCACATAGAGTTAGCCATCTATATAATTATCTAAATCATTAATCCTTGAGAGAGCCCTCTCAGGATGAGGAGGCTAAGCCTCAGTCAAAAGATTAGGTTTGAAATAGTTACATGAAGTTGACTTATTAAGAAGCCTATCAGATCCAATTTTGTGATAACATTTTAGTGCGTCTGTCGGGAGTCGAACACGAGTCTATTGCTTGGAAGGAAATTATCCTAACCGTTGGACTACAAACACCATTTCCAGAGGCAGTCAAGGCATTTCTGAAATATCAGGTACTCCATCACATTCGAAATCCTTGTCCTCTGAAATTTTAAGAAGTCCTGAAGATAAAATTCAAGAGGTTTTGTTTAGATCATAAAGTGAAAAAGAGCTAACTGAAATTATCTTAAATTTGCATAAGAGAAGTATTGATACCTCAGCTCTAGTAACACAGGAAGACAAAGAAGAGTTTTGGGAAGCTGTTACTTTTGAGTTGTTGTTGGAAAAAGAGTCTTTAGATAAATTGAAAGAGCTTGATCCTTTTGAAGTCTTGTTGAAAAGTAAAGCTGGTTTACCTCTTCCAAATTGGAGTTCAATTGTTAGTGGACCACAAAGACCAAACAGTCCTCCTCATAGCAATTTTTCATCCTCTATTTCTGCCATCCCTAAAGCTACTACAGTCCCTCTAACCATGGCTGGAAATGTACCTCCTCCACCTGTTGCACCTGCTATATATGCCCCTCTTATTCTTCCAGCTGTTTTACATGACCTCCCTAGCAAATATGCTGCTAGAATCGAAACTTGGGGAAGTGATGAAGACATTACAACAGAAGAACATGTGGACCAATTTAATGATTTTATAGACAGGGAGGAGGTTGATGATGAAGATGTTAAGTTGAGGTTTTTTGCTCAGAGTTTTACTAGTGAAGTTAAGAAGTGGTATAAAGCCCTTACTCATAGAAGTATTCATAATTGGAATGAGTTTGAAGATACTTTTATGAGAAAATGGGGAACTAGAACTAATCCAGTACAAGCCCTCACCGAGTATAGCACTTTAAAGAGAGTTGCTGATGAATCTGTTCAAAACTTTTCAAAAAGGTTTAATAAGGTGTATGACTCTATTCCAGCCCATTTGAAATCGCCACAAGCCTTAGCTCAGATGAGATATGTTGAAGCTTTTGAATATGAGTTTTCTATATTGCTGAGAGAAAGAGATTCTCCTTGACTTGCTGAAATGCAAAATGATGCAGTGAAGGTGGAGGTTAATTTGATAGCAGCTAAAAATTCAAAAATGGGTAAGACTAAATTGAAAGAAGAAGAGAAGCCTTCCTCCTCTACCTATCAAGATAAGCTAGATTCAATGATGAAAACAATGGAAAAGTGGATGGATAGGTTGGCCCTTGGGAATACCTCTGCTCCTCCTGCACAACATGAACCTCAATTTAGAAACCCTCAGTTCAAGAGACCTCAGAATCAGCAAAGACCAAGGGAAAACAGAAATCAACAGCTTGATCCTCCAGTGAGACCACCTTTCCAACAGAACTTGATTGATGAAGAAGATGATCCTGAAATTCCTGAAGAGTCTATTCACTGTTTAGATGAAGAAATGTCTTGAATTTTCTTAACTAAATAAGAACATGATCAATCAGACCAAAGTAATCATGAAGAGGAAACATTAGATTATCTAAAGGGGTATCAACATGCTATTTTTGAGATGCAAAAACAATACAATCTCATAAATAGAAATGTGCCTATCATTGCAAAAAAAACACAGCCTAAGAAAGATACACCTAAGGTTGTTGATGGCAAGAAAGATGCTCCTAAGGTCGCTGAAGGTAAGAAATATACACCAGCTCTTCCTCCTATCAAAGAAGCTGAAAAATCTGTTTCTTTTTTCAACCTTGAGAATGAAATTTCTAAGATTAAAATATCAATCCCTTTTGGTGAGATTCTCAAGGTAAATGAATATAAAAGCAGGATTGTTAAAATGTTGAATTCGCAACCAGGAGTTGTTGATATCTTGAATGTACTAGAAGATCATCCAACCATATACTTGGGTCCAAGACTAGAAGATGAACATAATGAGGAGGTGCCTCCTTTTTATGTAATCCTTAGCATTCACGACATGACATTGCATAATGTTATGTTGGATTCAGGGGCCTCTCACAATCTTATGCCCAAAGTAATCATGGAAAGAATGGGGTTAGAAATAACTAGACCATATAAGGACTTGTTTTCTTTTGATTCGAAAAGAGTTCAATGCATTGGTTTAATTAAGGATGTTGTTGTTGGTCTAGCACAAGTTCCTGCTAAGACAGTGGTCATGGACACCATGGTAGCATACATTCCACCGAAGTTTGGTATGCTATTGTCAAGGTCATGGGCAGTGAAAATCAAAGGTACAATGCAGATGGACCTTACTTATGCTACCATTCCTGTTTTTGGTGAGAAAAGAAGATTGTATCGAGAGACAAGAATGGTCTACATGGTGAGTAGTAAAGACAAACCCCAAAATTTTCCAATTTATGCTCTTGATACTGAACTTGGTTCTGCTATTCTTTTCAATGAGTTGAATAATGAAGCAGAAGAGGAGAGGATAGCAGAAAATCAGAGTTCTGAAATTCAGCAGTCTGAAAATCAGCAAACAGAAGATCAACAAGTTAGTGATAAGGAGGTGGAAGGTTGGTGGTCATTGCATTTTGATGGATCAACAGGTAGAGAAGGAGCAGGAGCAAGGATTTGGATCACAAGTCCAAGTGATGAGAGTAAGTTCTTTTCCTATAAATTGAACTTTGATTGCACAAATAACATGGCTGAGTATGAATCCTTGATTTTGGGCTTAGAGGTTTTGAAAAGAATGAATGCTCAAAACATTTATGTTTTTGGATATTCAGAATTAGTCATTAAACAAGTCGAAGGTGTTTATCAAACAAATGATATAAGGATGAGGGCATATAGGAACTTAGTTTTGGACATGTTGGAAAACTTTCAAGCTTATTCATTCATGGTAAAAAATAGAGAACAAAACTCCATTGTTGATTCTCTCGCTGCCTCTGCAAGTCTTTTCATTATTCCTATGCATTCCATAGGAAAATATGACGTTGAGATTCGACATAGACCAGCTATCCCTAATAATATTACTCATTGGCAAGTTTTCGAGGATGATCAACAATTGAAGAACTTTATTGAGCTAAAAGAAGAGTTTGAAAATATACAGGTAGATCAACAAAATATGCTTGCTGAGTCTAAAAGGATTTATGAAGTTTTGCAACTAAAGAACAATTCCATACCAAAGGGACTCATACCTCTTGAAATTTTTTTTGATCAGAATGATGTTTTTAAATCCCCTAAGATACAAGCTGATGATGAAGAAGTTGAGAGCTATAACCTTGGTATAGTAGCTATGCCCAAAATGATTAAAATTTCAAAGTTTCTTTTAGCTGATATGAATTTTAAGTATATTGAAATGATGAAGAGATTCATAGATGTTTTTGCTTGGAATTATGTTGATTTGAAAGAATATGACCCCACTATTATTCAGCATATTATTCCCATAAAAGAAAATGAAAAGCCTTTCAAGAAGAAGTTAAGGAGGATCAATCCACTTCTCATGCCATTGATTGAGAAGGAGGTCAAAAAACTCTTTGATGCCAAAATCATTGTCCCAATCAGATTTTCAAATTGGCTTGCAAACTTGGTTCTAGTTAGGAAAAAGAGTGAAGAAATCAGAATATGTATTGACTTCAGATTTTTGAATAAAGCCTCTCTGAGGGACAATTATTCTCTCCCAAAGATGGACCAAATTTTGCAAAATATTGTTGGTTCTTAGAGAATGTCTATGCTTGATTGTTATTCAGGTTATAATCAAATCCCTGTACATCCTGATGATCAGGAAAAAATAGCCTTTACTACACCATGGGGTACTTTCATGTATGCCAAAATGCCATTTGGTCTCATGAATGCAGGAGCTACTTTTTACAGGGCAATGGATATTGCTTTTTTCTGAAGAAAAGGATAAGATAGTGGTTGTTTATCTTGATGACATAACAATCTTCTCAAGGAGGGAAGAAGATCACTTGAAACACCTAGAAAGAATTCTGTTGAAGTGTAGAAGGTTTGGCATCTCTCTAAATCCCACCAAAAGTATTTTTTCTTTAACTTCAGGTAAATTACTTGGACATATCATTTCTAAAGATGGGATTAAGATTGATCCAAATAGGGTCAATGCAATTCAAAAGGTGGATTTGCCAAGAAGCAGGAAGGAGCTTCAATCTTCCCTTGGAAAGGTAAATTTTGTAAGGCGATTTATTCCTAGTTTTGCTGAGATTGTGAAGGAAATAACAATGATGCTGAAGAAGGGAGTTGACATTAAGTGGACAGCAGAAGCAAAGCACTCATTTGAGGAGATCAAAAGGGCACTTACCCAAGCTCCAATATTGATCAGTCCTGATTTCTCAAAAGAATTTCTGGTTTTTACTTTCACATCAGAGAATACTATTGCTAGAGTTTTGCTACAAAAGGGACAACAAGGTATTGAACAACCTATTTCCTTTTAGTAGGACATTAGCTAAATCTGAGTTGAAGTATAATATCTTCGAGAAGCAAGCCTATGCCTTGGTGAAGGCTATCAAAGATTTAAAAAATTTATATTATGCATTCTCATATTGTGGCTTTTGTTCCTGATATTGTTGTGAAAGACATCCTCACTCAAGCCGACCCTGATGGTAAGAGGGGAAAATGGATTGCTAAATTGCTAGAGTATGAAATAGAGATTAAGCTAACAAAATTGGTCAAAGGGAAAGACTTAGCAAAGCTGATGGCACAGTCAAACTTTGACTGTCTTGACATAAAATTAATTGTGGAAATATTAGAAATTTCAGACGAGGAAGAAGAACTAGTTCCTATTGAAGAAAAATACATCACTTCATATTGGTACAAGGAGGTTGTTTTTGTCCTACAACATCATAAAACACCTGCTGATCTAACAAAGTCTAAGGAAAGGTTTGTAAATCTAAAATCCTTGAGATATTTTATTTTTAATAGAAATCTGTTTTGGAAGGATAATGGCGGAATTTTGTTGAATTGTTTGCTGGAAGAGGAAGCTGATAAAGTAATTGAGAAGTTCCACAAAGGAGATTGTGGAGGTCACTATTATTGGAAGGCCACAGTGAACAAGATTCTTAGAGCTGGGTATTATTAGCCTACAATGTTTAAGGATGTCTACAAAAAGATTGTTGCCTGCCATGAATGCCAGATTTTCGAGGGTAAGAATAAACTTGTACCTTTACCTTTAATGCCTATCTATATGGAGGTGCCATTTCAGCAGTGGGGGCTAGATTTTATTGGAGAGATTCATCCATCATCATTAGGTCAACATCGCTAGATTCTTACAGCGACTAATTACTTCACCAAATGGATTGAAGCAATCCTAACTAGGCAAGCAAATGATTCTGTGATTATTTATTTTTTGGAAAATAATATTTTGTCTAGGTTTGGTTGCCCCATGAAGATTATAATAGATAATGCACAGGCATTTAAGTCTAAGAAGCTGATCAATTTCTGTCATCAATATCATATTACTCTTGGGCATTCTACTACATATTATCCGCAAGGGAATGGTCTTGCTGAATATTCTAACAAGAGCATTGTGAGGATCATTAAAAAGGTGTTTTAGGAGAATAAGAAGGCTTGGCATTTGAAGATGAATTATGCCTTATGAGCTGATAAGATATGCACAAAATGTTCAATTGCAACCTCACCATATGAGTTGGTATATGGGGCTGAGGCCATTTTTCCTACATCTCTAGGGATACCTGTCATGAAGTTGATTCAAGGGTTAGAAGAGGAACCAAATGCAGTCCAGAGGAGAATCAATCAGCTAATAGCTATGCAGGAGAAGAGGAATGAATTTTATAACAACAATCAACAATCTCAAAACAGAATCAAGAGGACATTTGATAAGAATATCAAGGAGGAAAGTTTTCAAATTCAGGATGAAGTGCTGAAATGGCAGGCTAGAATTGAAGAGAAAGGAAAACATGGTAAGTTTGAGAACTTGTGGAAAGGTCCTTTCAAGATAGATTCTTTTCATGGAAACAATACTTACATACTGCAGGAGATGGATGGAAAATCATATGCTGGGGGACCTATCAATGGCAGGTTTTTAAAGCATTAATCTTCCTAAAAATCTGATTGATCATTCCTGTCATTGTACATATTTCATTTTATGAGTTTTTCTACTAATAAAGACAAGCTAAATTAGTAAGCTTGAGCCCGAGGTGAGGGCCATTAGAGCTTGAGGAGAAAGCTTGGCAATTTCAAAGTTTTTTCTGTTTTGGTCAAGAAAATGGATAACAACACTAGAAATACTGGTTCTTAGTGTACCACAAGGGCACACTATCCCAAGTGGAGCCACTATTATCACCCAAAAAAAAAAAAACATCATTGTGTCAAGTTTGTTTTTGGTCATGGTTCAAAATTTGGGTTTAGAAGTCAATTTAGGATTTGACCAAGGGTAGGTTAGATTTTTGTAAGTTCAAAGCCCATCCTTAAGTTCAAATAAATTCTTTTTAAGGTTGGTTCGTTGTCAAATATCCATAATTTCCATTTGTGGGTCATTTCCTAAAGTTTCATGTAAAAAATGGTCAATTAGCCAAGAAACCTCATTTTCGTAGCTCCACTAGTTCAAAAAAGTTGATTTGCGCTACGAAAGCGCTAATAGTTTCATAGCGCAAATAGGGAAAAGTACACTGCAAGTGCTACGAAAGCGCAGTTTCTAAAATGTCTTGTCATCTGAGCTGGAAAAGGTCAGAAACTGTTTGGAAATGGTAAGTTAGTGGTATGATGAGTCAGTTAATGATGAGATTCAATGTACTTACCCACGTTGCAGTCATCATTGTCATGATATGGTATGAATGAGGCATCATTCAGTTATGAGATGACATTTTAAATTCAAAATCTCGCCTAATTACTCATTCTCCTTTCCCTTGCCTCCATTCGAGATGTCTTAGCACTGAAGTGTTAAATCCAAACCTATGGATATTTTATACAAAGGTTTTCTTCATCCTTATCAAGCGAGGTTGATATAAATTAATCAAGTGAGGCTGTTGTTTCACATTTTCAAGCGAGGCTGATTCAATTTATCAAGCGAGGCTGACAGGATTTCTGAGAAGCATGGCAGAGGAAAAGAAATTTCACAGAGGGGGACATTGCTTAAGGCATGATCCTGAAGATATGAAGGCCATAATTGAAGACCCAACAGTGATGGAGGCGTTTAGAAAAGTAGGTTGTCTTCGGTTTTGTGAAATTTTGCAGGGTTGCCACACACAGGTATCCAAAGAATTTGCCTTGAACTTCAATGGAACAACTACCAAGGTTGGATGCTAAGTGTGTCAATTACACCAAAGATTATTGCTGCTGTTACAAAGATACCAAGAGGTCAAGGAACTTGGTTCAAAGGTTTCAAATTTGATATGGAGCCAAGTAAAGAGTTCATGAAGCCTGAGTATATAAATATGGACCTCAATAATGCTATCCCTAGAAGCTGCATCAAAGACACTTATGCAAAGCTACTGCTCAACATTCAGAGGAATTTTACATGTGAAGGCAGATATCATAAGGTTTACACATATCTTTTCAAGTTGCTTCTGCATTTCACTGGTAAGATTTCACTCGATTTTCCCTTTTATCTACATAGGAGTCTTGCAAAAATGGCTGATAAAGTACAAGCCAAATCTGAAGGTAGTGAAACATCCTTGTTTCATCATGGTTTAATGAAGTTATTGATTTTAGATGAGCTTTAGAAGATAGGCAGGGATTGGTCATCCTTTTTGTTTATAAATGGTTTTGAGTTGGAAACCCTAACTCCTGCTAGAAACCCTAAAACTAAAGGAGTTCCATCATCACTAGTAGCAGAGACTAGTCAACGTATAGTTGCAAAACCACATGAATTTGCAAAAGTGAAGCCAAGGAAAGAGGTTGAGAAAAGGGCAGAGCAGACACAAATATTCGACACACCAACTCCATCAATTGCAAAACAAAGGTAAAATATTGTCAAAGAGGCAAAACAGAAACAAACTGTCAGCAAGCAGGAAATCAAAAGAGTAACAAGAAGCCAAGCAGTGGCATTAAGAGGAAAGACATTTGCTACAACTACAGAGGACAACCCAGTAATAAAGGGAAAATTAGATGACATCCTACATGCTATTGACATAGAGGAGACACCCATTATTCAAGCTGAGTTCATTGTAGAAGATGAGCATAAACAGAAAAAGGCTAAGTCTGCAAAGAAGCTTGAGTTTGAGGGTGAAAATGCAGCCTTCATCTTTCAAGCAAGAAAATCTATAACTAGGCATGCTAAGAAACTCAAGGAAGGGATCAAGGAAGTTCAAGAACCTATTGAGACAGCTAAAGCCCTTGAAGAAGTGGTCGATCTCTCATCACCTACAGTAAAGCATGCAACCAACAGAACAAAGAAGGGAAAAGAAGAAATGACAGAGTTTCAACATCTTGAGGAGAAATTGAGGTTGGCAAACCAAGAAATTTTTTTTATGAGAAAGAGGGCTAGAAAGCACAATATTGAGAAAGCAGAGTTTAAATGAATGAAGGCACTGTGGGAAGGTCAAACTGGTTCTATTTCTGAAACTCCAAGTAGTGCAGAGCAGTTTTTCATATGGACAGACCCAGCAATAAAGGAAGCCAAATTTGTCAGAGTAATAAATACTCACTTGAGAGCTAATAACAGGAGACTTAAAGATCAAGTGGAAGATTCGGAGCAGCAGATGAATTTGATTCATGATGAGTTAAAAAGTAGAGTTATTAAGATAATAGTCATAGAAGAGCATATTGCTAAATCAAATGAAAATGAGCAAGGGACCTCATGAAGGCTGGAATGACTATGTTTTTCACTTGATATGTTTTTTAAATGATGAAATTAGATTGATTTTGAGTTTTTGGCACATTTGCAATTTTCACTTTGGAATTTTTTTGGCAAAACTGCCCACTCAACAATTTCGTAGCGTAGACAGTGTAAAAAGGGAGAAAAGCGCTACGAAACTACTTTAGCAACTTTTCTTTCCCTTTTTCATCAAATTTTGAGGGGTAAAACAATGGATCAAGAACTGAAATTGATAGGGAGGATGTATTTAAAGTCAATTAACATAATTTTTGAGGATAGAAGTCAAAAAATTGAAGAAAAAAGGGGTAAAGGGCAGCTCTACGATTTTTTTTTGTTTTCGTAGCGCATTGTATTACAGCTCATTTGAACAGTTTGAAGATAGTTTTGGACAGCTAGAGCTTAAGGAAGAGTTTTGGCATGAGTGAATTCAATTTCCAATAGCTAAGGACCTCGAAATAATGAGTTCATGATGGTCAGAATGTTCCAAGAGTGCAAAGGAACCTATGCCTAAAAAATAGGGGACTGTTTCCTACTTTGGTGGAGGACAGAAATATGGTCATGAAGAGTTGAAGCCTATAATCCAGATTCGACCATGTGTTGATACACCTGGAAAATGATGTAATTTAATTTAGATAAGGTTGTTATGGATAGAGATAAGAAGTTTGAATCCTATTTGTAATAGGATTTTCTAGTAGATTAGCTGTCTTTTTGTAATAAATACCATGTCATATGGTTAGGCAAGGTGTCAAGAGTCATGAGTTCGATGTATCTAGCATAAGATAAGGTTATCTCATGTTGTAAATGGTGTGTAAAATATCAAGAAGTCGAATATGACAAGGGTTGGACATTTTTTGGCAAAAGACTGTGTTTATTGTAATTGACTGGTTTTCAGATAATACAGGAGATTTCTACTTAACCAACTGGAGATTCATAAGGAGTTTTAGTGTGTTCTTATTCTATTTTGCATCCCTCTATTATCTGTAGAAATTATATACAAGATGCATGCATATATCCATATTCTCCTGATCTAACAATATTTAACTTCTTGCTATATACATAATCCTTCCACTGTCAATCTTTTGCGGAAATTAAACATTCAATTGCAAACACATGAAGCAATAAAAACAATCACGCATAACACAGTTGTTTAATGGGAAATCCTGAAGCTGAAAACCCCAACTATAATATATTATGTATCATGGAGATCATGTAACAATATCATACAAAGCTTAGTACATCAAGCTCTCAGTACAATCAATCATCACACACTAATCAGAAGAAATCTGCAAATCCATGCACCGATTTCTTGCCACCTGATAGCCTGCCTCCACTGCACAATCTCTGCTGAAGAATAGCTCTAAATGAATTCGAATTACCCTTGCCTTGACTTCGCAATCCTCATTGGAAAATCCATTGTGTGTGTGGTGCAATCAATGCATCACTATAGTCACAACATATAGTCCATATTGCCCTTTCACCTATCTCTCCACTGGGTCTCCACTGGAACTGACATGCATTGTAGTTAACTGTTTTATTTTTTCATTTGATTAATGAGTTATTATTTGTGAATTAATTAACAAATTAATTCACTCCACTCTCACTAGTGTATCATTCAGTTAGACTAGATACAACTAGCTCAACTGAGTTTAACTCCATTAACTGAGTTAAACTGAATAACAAATCCATGAACGACTCTTCCAACTCTGTCATAACTTTTCCACTTCAGTTCTAACTGAGTCCTCCATGCATGAACCACCAGTAAACCCTAGGAATTGTGTAATTCCTTCAGCCCATTGATTTTCCAAATCTGTATACTAAAACAAAGTGCTCCAAGAGAATAAGTTGTTGTTTATTTTCGGATTATTATTAAGAGCTAATAATAATCGACACTTCTATTTTTAGATCGACGATCTATAAATAGATTTTGCCCAATATTCTAAAAATAGAATTTCATCTATTTTTCCAACTTGACCAACCATCCACAAATAACATCCTGCAACTTCTGAAATATGATCACCATGTCTAAAAATAGACTTGCACCAAAAATAGCCTGTGGGCCCACTTAGTGAAGGCGACTCTTTTCACTAAGCTCATCATCTTATTGAATCTTAACACTCCCTCTCAATAAGATAGGGATTATCCTTCACCCTGATCCTGCCTCTATGGTATTTGAATTTTCTCTTGGTGAGCACCTTCGTCAGAATATCTGCATCCTGATCTTCCATAGGAATGTATTGAAGCAACATGATCTTATGCTGCACACAATATCTGATATGATGATACCAAATATCAATATGTTTAGATCTATCATGAAACACAGGATTAATCGAGATTTTAATGCAACTCTGATTATCACAATGTATCACTGTAGGATCTAAATGTGAACTGAATAAACCGACCAAAAGATATTCCTCATCCAGATTGCCTCACATGCAGCTTGACTTGCTGCCATGTATTCTGCTTCCACTGAACTGAGTGCCACGGATCTTTGTTTCCTGCTATACCAAGAAAATGTCGTAGATCCAATACTGAAAATCCCTCCTGATGTGCTCTTTCTGTCTGTTGGGCTGCCTGCCCAATCTCCATCCGTGAAGCCATGCAACTTCACCTCATCCATCTGTCTATACCATAAGCCATACTCAGATGTGCCCCCGAGATACCTCAGGACATGCTTGCCTGCCTTCCAAAAGAGCTTGGTAGGCTTAACCATCGCTTGTGAAAGTTGGTTCACCGCATATCATATGTTCGGTCTTGTATTAACTAAATACATGAGCGAACCCACCAACTGTCGATAAACAGTGGCATCCACTACCTCTGTCGATGTAGCATCCTCTTTCCTCCAATTTCCTGGAAGAGGAGTGTCAATAGGCTTGCAGCCTTGCATGTGAAACTTCTCCAGTATCTCCTGGGCATACTTTCCTTGAGACACAAACAATTCACCTTCCCATTGCCATATTTCCAATCCAAGGAAATAATGAAGGAGGCCCAAATCCTTCATCTCAAACTCCTTTGAAAGATCTGCCTTGCATGAGTGTATCAACTGCTCATCACCCGTTAGTATTAAATCATCAACATAAAGAACAATGATTAAAATCTTACCCTCCACCACAATTTGGTACAGGTTTTCATCTGCCTCACTCTTGGTAAAGCCAAGTCCAGTGAAATAGTTGTCGATCCATGTGTACCAAGCACGTGGTGCTTGGTTCAGCCCATACAACGCTCTTTTGAGCCTGCACACATGCAACTCGCTACTGTAGATCTCAAATCCTTTAGGCTGATCAATGTACATCTCTTCCTCAATGATCCCATTAAGGAACACAGTCTTCACATCCATCTGATGAATGTGCCAACCCATCTGTGCTGAGAGAGCAAGGATGGTCCTTATGGAAGAATACCGTGCGACAGGTGAAAAGGTTTCTTCATAATCAATCCCCTCGATCTGTGAGAAGCCCTGGGTAACAAATCTTGCCTTATACTTCTCGACGCTCCCATCAGCAGCTTGCTTCACCTTGTAGATCCATCTTGATCCTACAATTGATTTACCCACCGACCTTGGAACAATCTCCCAAGCACTGTTTCTGACAATGGAGTCATACTCCTCCCCCATGGCATCTACCCATGTGGGCTCTTGCACTGCTTCTTCAAAAGAAGATGGCTCTGTCACAATACACTTTCTCATCAGAGCCATGTATCCAGTAAATCGGTCAGGTGATTGTCTCTGTCTGCGTTGTGATGTAGGAACTCCTACATTCTGTGCCGCATCAAGCTTCAGTCTCTCAGCTTCTGTGGTACGCTTTTTTCCTTTTCTGATGTTTGGTTTTGCATGAGTGGACTCATCCACTCCATGAATCTCCTCATGTGGCTAATCCACATCTAGAGGCTCATCTTTGGGAATAATAAGTTCCTCCTTTGCATGCAAGTGTATCTCCCTCTCAAGCGACAACTTCATGGCTTTCGCCTCATTGAATTTTATATCCCGTCGCACCACAATCATCCGACTGTCTGGAAAATACACACGATAATTATGGGGTGTTTCTTTGTACCCCACAAATATCCCAACTTTTGCAGTCAGCTCCAGCTTATTCTTGGTGTCCTTTGTCACATGAATGTAAACAGATGAGCCAAAAATCTTCAAATGAGAAATATCAGGCTTCTTACCAGTAAAATCTTCTTCAGGTGTACTCATGCCAAGTACTCTATGAGGACAATGGTTTTTCACATAAACCGCAGTGTTGCATGCTTCCGCTCACAAGTGCATCGGTAGGCCCTAGTCATGCAACATCGCTCGTGCAACCCCCACGATCATTCTGTTCTTCCTCTCAGCGACCCCATTCTGCTGTGGGTTATGAGGCGCTATGAGTTCTCTTCAAATTCCTTCTTTGCTACAGAAGTCTTTGAATTCACACGAGATGTATTCACCACCATTATCTCTCCGTAGAGCTTTCACTTGCTTCCCCGACTCCTTCTCCACCAATGCTTTAAACTCACAGAACTTTGAGAATGTTTCGCTCTTCTTTTGCATGAAGAAGATCCAACATCTACGAGAATAGTCATCAACAAATATAACACAATACCTATGTTTTGATGTTGAAGCAACCGAGAAAGGTCCACGCGCATCTGTGTGAATTCTCTCCAGGATCACCGAAGCACTATTCTCCTTCTCATGAAAGGTGGTCTTCACAAAATTACCCATAGTACATCCCTTGCACTGATCTGACTGCGCAAGAGTACCCTTGGGAAGTCCAATAGAAATCTGCTGCAAAATCTTCAAAGTGCCATGGTGAAGATGGCCCAATATCCTGTGCCATAATTCGCCCTCATCCCGGCTCACCACTTCTTCTGCTTTGACCACCATTGCAGTGTAGCCATCTACCTCCAGCTTGTAGAGATTCTTAACTTGAATCCCTATCCTCTTGGTTTGACCCGTTGTTTTATGTCAGAGGAAAGCTTTTCCATCACTAAAAACAACGTCATAACCTTTGTCTTCTAGCATTGCGACCGAGACCAAGTTATTCTTCAGACCTGGAACATGCATAACATCTTTCAACAATAATGGATTACCAGACTCCCTCTCAAAGGTAATGGTACCAATTCCGGTCGCACTGTATTGACCATTGTCGCCCATCTCTATATGCATTTGAAGGTCCTTCTCCTCCAAGTCACTAAACAACTCCTTGTCTCTCGTCATATGGAAATACGCACCACTATCAAGATACCACACCGATCCCATATAGCTTGAAACCAAGCATGAGATCAAAGATAAATCAAGTTCAAATTTCAAGGCTAAGGCCTCTCCAGTTGCAGCTCCAACAACCTTCTTGTTCTTCTTCTTCTGTGGGCAGTTAGTGGCGAAATGCCCATGTTCGTGACAGTGAAAACACTTCACTTTGGACAAATCCTGCTTCTTGCCTTTAGCTTCGGATTTTGAAGGAAATTTCTTCCCCTTCCCTTTCCTTGCTTTGGCAGCCAAAGCGCAATTCTCTTCATCTTCATTCTTTGATGAAGAGCCATCCCTGCTACCTCGCCTTATCTCCTCCTGCACGAGATTCGACCAAAGTTGCTCCCATCCCGACAGTTTCTCCCGTCCATTGATAGAGTCTTCGTAGCTATGCCAAATCTTCAGAAGCCCAACGAGAGCCAAGCTCACCAAGTATTCACCATCAACATTAATCCCCACACTTCCCAGTTCATCCCTACAGTGGAAAAACTTCGTGAGATATTTTGGAATACTGTCACCCTTCTCCAATTTTATTTTTCTGAGCTTATCTTTCAGCGCCAACTTCCTCTGGTCGCTGCTTCTTTGGAACAAATCTGTTAAAGCCTTCCACATTAAGAATGGAGTGCCTTTCCCATGAAGGCTGGAAATAATATGGTCCTTCACACCTTCCAACAAAATTATTCTTGTCTTTGCTATCTTCTTTTGCCATGCGTCAAGTAATGCATCATCGCTAGATCCCAACTTAGGAACATCACTATCGATGAACTACTTCAGTCCATTATCCACCAACACCGCCTCCATCCTATCCTTCTAGGCTATGTAATTTGAGCTGCCATCAAGGGCATACTCCAATCACAACCCATTGAAAGATATTTCAATGTATACTCAACTTCTGCACCGAGAATTTTATGAAGCAAATTCAAATTGTCCACCAGCACAAACTCAACAATTCTTCACAATTGCAATCTTCAAGAATTAACACTGCTCCGATGCCATGTAGAAATTATATACAAGATGCATGCATATATCCAGATTCTCCTGATCTAACAATATTTAACTTCTTGCTAAATAAATAATCCTTCCACTGTCAATCTTTTGCGGAAATTAAACATTCAATTGCAAACACATGAAGCAATAAAAACAATCACACATAACACAGTTGTTTAACAGGAAAGCCTGAAGCTGAAAACCCCAACTATCATATATTATGTATCATGGAGATCATGTAACAATCTCATACAAAGCTTAGTACATCAAGCTCTCAGTACAATCAATCGTCACACACTAACATAGAAGAAATTTGCAAATCCATGCACCGATCTCTGCCCTCCTGCTAGCCTGCCTCCACTGCGCAATCCCTGCTGAAGAATAGCTCTGAATGAATTCGAATTACCCTTGCCTTGACTGTGCAATCCTCATTGGCAACTCCAATGTGTGTGTGGTGCAATCAATGCATCACTATAGTCACAACAAATAGTCCATCTTTCCCTTTCACTTATCTCTCCACTGGGTCTCCACTAGAACTGCCATGCACTGTAGTTAACTATTGTATTGTTTAGTTGATTAATGAGTTATTATTTGTGAATTA
This sequence comes from Pinus albicaulis, assembly GCA_034641835.2. NCBI lineage: Eukaryota > Viridiplantae > Streptophyta > Pinopsida > Pinales > Pinaceae > Pinus > Pinus albicaulis. Next base: position 915,028,305 of record CM076578.1, on the reverse strand, counting down.
ATTAACTAATTAATTCACTCCACTCTCACTAGTGTATCATTCAGTTAGACTAGATACAACTAGCTCAACTGAGTTTAAATCCATTAATTGAGTTAAACTGAATAACCAATCCATGAACTACTCTTCCAACTCTGTCATAACTTTGCCACTTTAGTTCTAACTGAGTCCTCCATGCATGAACCACTAGTAAACGCTAATAATTGCGTAATTCCTTCAACCCACTGATTTGCCAAATCTGTATACTGAAATAAAGTGCTCTAAGAGAATAAGTTGTTGTTTATTGTCGGATTATTATTAAGAGCTAATAATAATCGACACTTCTATTTTTAGATCGACGATCTATAAATAGAATTTTCCCAATATTCTAAAAATAGAATTTCATCTATTTTTCCAACTTGAGCAACCATCCACAAATAGCATCCTGTAACTTCTGAAATATGATCACAATGTCTAAAAATAGACATAGTCTAAAAATATACTTGCGCCAAAAATAGCCTGCGGGCCCAGTTAGTGAAGGCAACTATTTTCACTAAGCTCATCATCTTGTTGAATCTCAACATTATCCCATTGCAATGGAGTTTGTCTATATTACTTAGAATTCATCTTTGATGCTCTGACTTCCTATGTAAATAAACTGACTGTGTTTTTTACAGTTTCACATGTGTATCTCTTTACTAAAACTCTGATATACCTCAACTTCCATGTTAAGTAGATTTATTGGTTTACTGAAACTATCTTGACTCCATAATCCCAATGTGTACTTGCTGATTTAATTTTCAACCTACATTTATCATCTATCTGATTATTACTCCACATAGAGTTAGCCATCTATATTTTTATCTAAATCATTAATCCTTGAGAGAGCCCTCTCAGGCTGAGGAGGCTAAGCCTCAGTCAAAAGATTAGGTTTGAAATAGTTACATGAATTTGACTGATTAAGCAGCCCATCAGATCCAATTTTGTGATAACAAAATGAAAAATTATGGATGACATTATAGCTCATGAAATCACAATCTTAACCATGATGGTTCCATATCATACCACATATATGCTTGTTTATGTTACAGAGGGTGGGGATAGGATTTATGTGAGATAAATTATTGTACTCATGTGCCATGGGGAGAAGTGACCAATGTGTTGGTGATTGAGACTATGGGCTAGCTTTAATGAAAAATATGGACTAGGGTGTAGATATGGTGCCTAGGACAGAACACCCTAGGTGTTTAGGTGAGTTTGAATGGAGAAGATGAAATGATGATGGGTACAATGGTAGATAGAAAGGGGTTTTGAAGATTTCTTGGTTTTAATGGCATGGAGAAATTGATTCAGGGGCCAACAACAAATTCTTGGTTACTAGGGAAAAATTATATGGCCCAATAAAAAAGAAACGGGTCTTGATTAACACTTTTGAGATCATGAGGTCTTTCTAATGTGATAAGGGTGTTTTTCAAGTTTAATCATGGGCCATATAAGGTGGTTAGAGCATATGGAGAGTGAGAAAAGGCTAGGGCCTAATGGGAGATGTGATGGCACATCCATATTATTTGAAATTTCTTAGTCGATGTAAGGAAAGGAGTGAGTGAGTCGCTTGAGAGTGAGAAAGAGAAGAAGTTGGGTCATTAATGGAGATGGTAAATTTTGTTCACAATCATAAACAAATAAAATCAAATCTGAATCTAAATAGGAATGAACTGGCCCATGCCTAAGCTGATTTGGTTGACACTTGGTGCCAACGAGGTGTGAGAAAGTGCTTTATCCATCAATTATTTTAATCTTATTAGAGGGATAACGAGCTATGTGAGGAACAAGAGAAATCTAGGGCCTTTATAGGGTTTTTTTCTTGAGCTTGGGTGTGAAAAAAGAGTTAATAAATTCCTTTTAATTTCAATAGCATTTAAGCCAGTGATACACTGGAGATAAGTTGACTCAAGGTGCATGTGCGTGAGAGAAGAAAAGAGAGAGAGGGTGTATCATTGGGATAAGCATCATCCTAGTGGTATAATATTGAGATAACGACTATCATAGTGATATATCATTGAGTTAAGGAGGTTTGTAAGGTAATCTTGTTGAGTGAAGTGACTTTTGAGGGAATGCTATATTGCTTAGATAACTTGGTCCAATGCGATATATCGCCGAGTTGACCAAGTTTGGAGCAATGCCTCGTTGTAGGAAGAAAGTATGAGAAGTAAAATTCTAAGTTAAGTCACTCTTTAAGTGTTGTATCACTTGATAAGCCAATATTGTAGCACGATGTTGTTGAGTTGATGCACATTAGGGCAATACAACACTAAAGAAAGTAAGTTTGCAAGACAAAATGTTGAGTTAAGCCATTCACATAGTGTCATATTGTTGGGGAAATCAACTGCTAGAGTGTTGCATCACTGGGATGACCAAGTTCCCAACACTATATATCTAGATTGGTCAACTTGTTAGTGTTGTATTAATAGGTTGCAAATTTTCTATGCCCTCTACCATTGGGTTTATCAACTTCTCAAAAAAATTCTTAATGTTCATCTTAAGTGGTGTCAAGGACAATAGAAGAGCGAATTTAACGAAGGAAAAGTAAAATAAAACTAGGTAGGGGTATGATGATACTTTTTGTAACCACCCCCTCCCACATCTATCCAAATTAACAAGCCTGCCAGGGTAAACATGAGACGAGTGTCACTATGACATGAATCGACCTCCAAGCTCCAGTTATGGAAGTGGGGCTAACATATCGACAACTTACAAACATCCCTCAGGGACTAGAGACTACTCAGGGGCTTGCAAACCACCCGAGGTGGTCAATCCCTGATTTGGGGCTCTTTTTCCCTACCTTGAGTCCACAACTGCAACCACAACACCACATGCATGTGGTTATGAAGCTCCAACCACATGCATAATCCTCCCTCCATGCAGTTATGACTTCAGAGCCCCAATTTTTTTCTTGTAGTTTTAGAATATATGCCACTTTTCAGGCTAGTCTCCAGACCACTGGCCAGAACTACCTGTAACTTTCCAGAATCATAATTAACATGAAGACAATTAGAATCGTTAAAAATTGAAACAAGAAATTGACCCATATATTCCTAATCCATAACAAACATGTTAACAACCACATGGAAAAAATAGAAGCTATAGGTCATGAATGCATATTTAATTATAAGAGCCTAAAATCCATATGATAACCATCAAGAAGGATTTATTCCCTCTCCACATAGTTGGAATAACGCATATTATCCCATGCATTCATCAACCTTTCATTAGCTTATCAAACATGTAAGGAACCATAGACATAATACATCATATAACCAACTTATAACCAAAATAGAAATGATGGCAAAGCAACCATAAGATAACCATCATAATCAACACGTATGCACATAGATCACAATAGGAAAATATTTCATATTAACATATGAAAATTCCAACAAAGTCAGGGACTTCCACGTACCACCCGACCATGGATTGGATTGAACCAAATCTTTCTTTCAACCAATCACCCCCTGTGGCATATTCCAAGCATGAATGTGTGATCTCATGGAATAAACCAAGACAAAACCAACGAGGTCTTCGAGAGGCCAAACCACCTCAAATATCAACCACAAATATTCCACCTCTATGATCCATAAATCACTAACATCAACCAAACAGGTCTCTATCCAAGATTTCCAAGGCTCGAAGAACTATTAACTCAATCCAAAACCTTCCAGGGCTCTAGAGAATTTTTTTCCAACCACGTCTCCAGGAACTAGTAACTCAACCCACTAAGGTCTTTAGAGTGTTTGTCCCAACCTACAACTCCAGGAACTATTAACTCAACCCGAGTTGTTCCAGGTATTTTAGAGTGTTTGTTCTAACCCACAACCATAAGGAGCTTGAGCACCAATCAGAAAAACAACAAGTGGAAAAACCTACAACACCGTGGCTATCTAGGAAATGGAAAGGCAAGGATGAAACCAATATCAATCCAATAAAATATCCATGCCAATGACAACACATAACCAGAGAATCACATACATGCATCATTCATCCAAAAATCCACAAGGAGATAATACATGCAACCTGTTACTTGCAAAACAATCCAACTGTAGTTGTTGATCCAACCATCTCCTTGCACTTCCTTTCTTTCATTTTCTTGCTCTTTGCTTCGTTTCTCGAAATCAAAGTGAGTACTAGAGTGCTCCAAGCATGCTCCAAGAATTCTCCAAGAATACTCTAAGTGCACACGAGTTTATGAGAGAGAGAATGAACAAAAGCTCCAACCAAAAAATTGTCAAAGGGCTAGTGATTGTTTCTCTGAAGCCCATTTTATAATTGATGCCTCTATTTTCTTGATTTAATTCATTTTTCCTCTAATTTCCCTTGCATGCAAATTTGTGTCCCTTCATATCCATTTTTTCCTATTTCCGTTATTTCCATAATTAAATGCCAATTAATGCCTCCTTGTCTTTGTGAATGCCTTTTCCAATTTCCATAGCCATAAGTAAACAACAAGTGATGCCCACTATAATGTTTTTCCCACCATTCAACGTGGAATACATGTCCCACGACCTTGGGATTATTTGATTTACATGGAAAATCAACTAGGATTTGTTACACTTTGGAATAGGTGGGACCCTCAATTTTCTCTAGGAATGGGCGAGACTTAGAGAAAAATGAGGGGGTATTTTGTAGCTGCTACAAAAATTAGTGATGCATCAATGTAATCTTTGAATCTTTTGTTGTTTCCCAGGATTAAGTTACAAATCACCTGTGATACATGTGGCTATAGGGTGTATTGATATTTCAACAAGTGCAAAATTACTTAGAACTGTTGAACCTTGAGCTACATAACCTTCCTTTCTCGATCTTGGTTGAAGCATCAGGAAGGAACAAAAGGATATAATTTATAACATAAGCTGCCTCTTCATCTTGGACTTTGATGCTACAAAAACAATGATAATTTATAAGATAGAGAGATCAAGCATTTAGTACGATTTTTGGTGTCATTCTTCTATTCGTGAGTTTCGATAGCCCCAATGGAGGCACCCTAGAATCACAAGCCTTACTTCACTGCTAACAAGTGTTTATAGCCCTGATGAAGATACCTACATATCTCAACTATTCAGGAACCTTTAACAAGCCTTTACCTTTCAGTGTATTTACAACTATATTTTTTTATTGGGATGAATTGAGCCATAATGTGGATGAGAAATCATGCTCTTGTTTGAAAAAGACATTTGGAATGATTCTTGTACATGAAACAATATAGATTTTTTGTAATAGATATGTCTTCTTGATATCACTTCTCGAGCCTTAGCCTTTACACTGTTGGAGAGGTAAATCTCCTCTGCGGACAAAGGCGATCCCTACTAGCCCAGATCGGGTCTAGCAACAACCGAGTCACGCTAAGACGCAAGTTCCTAATTGCAAAAGACCAAGATGCGACAAGAGGCCTAACTTAAGTCCTACGCTGTTGTTGTTTGCAGAGAAGATGGCGCTTCCGTCCCTCGTTATGGCAGATCACAATTCTCCTGCTCGATGCGATCGAACACCTGCACGTACAAGAAACAACAAACACACAAGCGTAAAACCTAATACATGCAATTATGTATCAGTCAGAGAAGATACAACTCATAACATAAAACATAAACATTTGAGTGGAACCATAATCGAAGTCGTTTATTATTAATCAGAACAAAGAAAGATACAACTTGAGCTCTAACGCTGGATCTTCCTTCGGCGGGTTGACAGCAGAGTATGTCTCGGTAAAGCTCGTCGGGAATGGGACAAGTCTCTCTCTTCGACTGTCTGACGATAATCTCCTTACTACTGATTCAACTCTATTCAGGCTACCAAGACTACTTTGCTCAACAATTCAGCCCCTTCATCAATGGAAGATGGCTATATTTATAGAGGAGAGGAGGAGGTTGGGATCCCTACAATAGTGGAAGGGAGGCCTTATCCCTTGGGAGGTTCCTCATGAGGTGGAAACAAGAGGCCAAAGGAGGAAGGCCATGGTTATTCAGTCGAAACCACTCCTCATGACTCATCCACGAAGTTGTTGTAATCGAAACTTCGCCTCCTTTTTTAAAAAACTTTCCATAAGTAGATTAGCGCGGGTGCTTAACTGGGACAGAGCGCCAACTGGTGCGGGCTCAGTGTTACTTTTCCTCATTGGCGCAAGGACATAACGGGCTACCAGTGCTAAGGCAAAAACATGTGTTTTTAGGGGTCTGCTCAGGAAATGATCAACAGAAGGAATGTTTTCCTCATCGAAAGGGATGCAATGATGGTATTTGCAAGGCATGGCAATGCTTATTGATCACATAAACGACCCTCCAATGGGCGATATGGGAATTTCAGGGATGGTGACAAATTACTGTGTAACAGATTCCCCCTAAAGCATGAGGCCTGAGAGAGAGAGAGAGGGGTGAAATGCTTTACGAGAACGTGTCCAACTGAAAACACTATTGTCGGAGAACCTGCGTAGACAAGTACAACTGATATCTCAAGTACATGATACATACGTGGTATGGGCGCAGCCATCCGTAACAGAGTATACAATAATCCAGATCCAAGGCATGGATGCAACTATCCAGTGAGGATCGATAAATAGACTCAGGTATGGTCGTAGCCATCCAATCAATAAGTCATGTAACCAATCATGATAATCCACAAAATCTGCAGCCTGGATTCCAACAGACAAAATACAGGGTCTTGCGCTCCATCTCGACCCGAACAGAGTACAAGTCCTAGCATGTGAACAAGTGAGCTAAAGTCGAACATGCAAGAACATCTTTTGATTACCAGTCAACGATGAAAGCTGTTAACAGACACGAGAGGGACCACCAATAATGAAAATGGCCCTCAAGGTATTATAGGTACAATCCACGGCATGTGAATTAGTGAGTTGGCGTCGAACACCCGTAGAATCATCCGATCGAAGGTCAATGATGAAAACCTTGCGTCGAATGTGAAGAACCTGCCATTGAGGCATGCAGGCTCCAAGGTACCGGAAGGGAGTCTCTAGATCAACTTCCTGGATAATGAGCTGAAGTCGATAAGAAGTGACCTTGATCGAAGGTGGGCCATAGTGTTTCCCACATCATCGACGCGAGACAGAGGACCATAATGTTGTGAATCAAGATCAAATGAGAATCAGAGGAGGGTTGAAACTTGCAGAGGTCAACTTCTCTTGAACATATCGGTGGCACGACAGTGGATTTGGCAGTATTTGACATCAAAAGATCATAGGTCATGATGATGAGGCAAAGAGCATATGAGAGGTCAAAAGGGATTACCCAAACCCACGGAGGCAAGCAGAAAACAAGATGAGATGTCCCCAACCTGACACGAATGCAGACAAGTGCCATGTTCAATAGCAACATACTGCCGACACAACGATGATACTGGTTCCATTATTCCCCCACCATTGCTGGCGAGTACCTCTTTATTTTTACACAAGCTTGAAGAGGATACCATATGCTTGTCATATAAGTTCGTCCTTCAGACAAAACCAACCTAGTACATTTAACAAGCCCTAGGAAGGAGAAACTCGAATATCGTTATTACGATTGAATCTGATGTCATAAGGGTTTAACGAGTCTGACAAAGGAAGAACTCAACATCTTTTCATGTTTAGAGAGTTTGAAAAGATAGCGGAAAAGTAAACTCCAACAGTCCCTTTTCATAAATAGTTCCTCAGATCGAAAAAGGTAGAAAACTATGTCTGAGAAAACCTCCTAGTGGTGATAAGCTAGGGTATTCCTTTTTTGTAAATAATCTATCCTAGCCCGAAAAAGGGGTAAACGTATACTGGGTAGATGCCGTTTCGCAACCAATTTAACGAGCTCAAAACGACAAGCGACTCGGCAATCTTTTCAGTTTTAGAGATGTATAAAAGAGCTGAAAGGTGACTCCTTCTAGAGGAACGAGTGGTATTAAGGGAAACAACTAGTTCCGGTGATGGTGGAACTACTTAGAACAAGATAAATGTCAAGAGGATGGGTAACAAGACCACTCATCGCAGCGGTACCTTAGGAACGAGTAAAACAACCAAGTGAAGGCATATGATCGGCCAAGCAGATAGTGACGATGGAGTGAGAAAACCAAGGCTCATCTGGCAAAAACAGGTTGATAAAATGGCAATCACAAGAGGTAAAATGTGAATGGTTTCATTTTTACTCAAGCTTGAAATCAAGAAACTCTGCTTGAAGTTGGTTTCATTTTTACACAAGCTTGAAACAAAGATAAACTATGCTTGAAACTGGTTTCATTTTTACACAAGCTTGAAATGGAAATAAACTATGCTTGAAAAAGTAAGTATGCCCCCAACATGGTGGCTCAATTCGAGGTACATGCCCCCCAAGCTTTAGTCCATATGAAAGGCAGATGGAGTGAAGGTTCAAATTACAAGATCAAGAGAAAGACTCGACTGGGATTTTACGAGATCTAAACAAAGACTCGAATTGAACAGGAACGTGTTTCATTGTTTTAACGAGGTTGACACATTAAAAGAACTATCCTCATACAACTTGTTTCATTTTTTAAGGAGCTTGACACAAGTAGATGGACCATGCTCCGACAGACCTTGTTTCATTTTTTAAGGAGCTTGACACAAGAAGAGGAACTATGCTCCAGACACCTTGTTTCATTTTTTAATGAGCATGACATAAGAAAATGAACTCTGCTATGACAACCTTGTTTCATTTTTTAAGGATCTTGACACAGGAAAAGAACCATGCTCCGACCAGACTTCATCATGATGAATAAGAAGTTATCGCTTCCAAGAGTTTTGCACCGGATGGGATAAAAGTATCTTGGAAGTCTAGACCCAATGCCCCCAGCACACTATGCACGACGACATCATCACTGAGTACAGGCATGGGGTAGGTAGTCACATAGTTGACCTGAGGTGGGGAAGATACAATGGGTGGATAAAAACTAGGAAGGGATGATGGCGGGCCAGCTTCCACATTAGGATCAAAGAACGAAAGCTGATCAATGGTCACGATCCGTCCCTCATGTGGAAAACAGACCACACGAAAAAGGGAGGAGACAAGCGCTCCCATGGCATAGGTGTAATCTTGCCCCAAAAGCATATTGAAATCCAAGGGGCCTGGAACAACCATCACGTCAATATGGACGGTTTTCCTTCCCAAAGTAACAGGGAACTTCGGAAGGATCCCTAACGGTTGACTAGCTCTTCTGTTAAACGCCAACAGATTCCGCGTAACAGGCACAAGCGGTGGCGAACCGAAAGCTTGCCAAGTAGTTGAGGATAAAATACTAACAGACTCGCCTTCATCTATAATGGTGTTGGGTACGACCAGACCAAAGGCCTGTACCATTATCTCGAAAGGCACATAAGACAGAAGGCGGTATCCGGGAAATCGATTCCAATCAAAGGAAGCGACCAAACTACTCGGAGGGGCTACGATCGAACCGAGATGATCTTCGCCTGGTGTTATGATAGAAGAAGGAGCATCCTCAACGACCTCCATCACGGAGTCGAGAAGGGTATCCTTCGGGACCTCCATCACGGGAGGTGGAGGAGCTGCTTCTTGAGGTATAGGGACAGGATAATCTTTCTCCAAGTCTGAAGAATATGAAGAAACAAGAAGAACCTGAGGATGTGAGGTCCACTCTCAACGAAAAAGACCTAGTGCACCGCAGACGGGGCCAGTTCAACCGATCCCACGACCAATGGTTGGTCGGGGATGGATTCCTGAATTTGAATTTCCAAGGGAGAAGGATCGACCAAGGATGACTCTTGACCAATCGTAGGATCAGCTGGTGGAGGACTAAAAGAAAGCTGTTTGTAACTAGCCGGAAGGCACGACCTAGAAATAGCCGAGTTGTCCAAAACTCGCTTGGCTTCATCCATATACGGACAAAGGTGAATGGCATGGTGCCCCCCACACAACTTACAGGGATTGGCAAGCTTACCCTGCTTCTTAAGAGTTTTAGCAGCACTAGCTGAAGACATGCCCTCAACCTGACTCCCAGAAGCCAAAGGCAACGGCGGACGATCGTTGGACCATGCTTCGAGCACCTTGGGAATGCCAGGGCAATCTCGAAGAAGATGGTTCCCTGTGCACAACATGCAAGGGAATTTGAATTTCCATGGAGGGTTGGAAGGTTTATCAATGGAAGGAATCTTAGGCGCAATAGCCATAGAGCTAGCCTCTCCTTTATCTAACTTCTTCTTCTTTGTCTTCTTCTTCTTCTTCTTAGCCACCTGGTTACTCGAATCCATAATTTCACCAGGCGAAGTAGAAGAGGAGGATGCAGAAACAGGCGAAGAAGGGGATAGGTCCACCTTGGAATCAACATGATGTTGTTCAGGCGGAGGAACTGATTGAACATTAGCCGGGAAATTTGGGACCATAGAGGTTGAAAAAAACCAAACAGGCAACCCAACAGTTAACCCAGGAAGGGACAACATTGCCATATATGGAGCACCAACATTTCCAAAAGCAGGAAAAGGACCAGGATTCCCATCAGAGGGGATTCCTTGGTTGGTGAACTCCGGAAAAGTTTCCATTAGAAACAACTTTAGAACAACACCCTAAGGAAACTAACTTTAACCAGGAATATTTCATTGGCAGTTAATTTTTAAAACATTGAAACAAAACTCTACCGTTTCATATTTTGAGAGTCGAGAAACGAGTAAAAGATGACTCTATCGCTTTCAGTTTGGAAGAAAGCGTGAAAGGACAAGCGCTTGACGATATTTTCAAATTTAGGGAGTTAGTAAAGATCAAACTGTCTGCTCTGGTAATCTAGGCAGATGGGTGTACCAGATATCTGTGAACTGCAATATACACCTTGGTTCAAAAATGAAAGAGAAATGAACCAAGGACTTGACGTACGTGTAGGCAATCTCCCTGAATGTTGTGTTCGGGGTATCACGGGTATAAGGTGGCAGACTCGGCTTCCTACAGATAAAGGATAGCAACCTAGTGGGGTCTCCCTTTATATACGCGACGGTACGGGGAGCACAAGTCCGTACTAGTGCTGTCTAAAGCTAAGAGGCGAACGACAGCTACTAGGTTTAACGACGCCGGAACACGTCACTAGCCTAGACCTCTAGATATTTCGTTAATGTTTCAATGCTGTCTTAAGGTAAATTGAATAAATTTTAATGTTGATCTTCAATTATGTTTCAATTTCAGGCCCTATCGAATGTCATCCGACAATCTCCTATATGCAGCTATATGAGAAAATAAATCTTTCAATTCGATGAATGCTATCTAGTTAAGGGAAGAGCTTCAAACAATGATGCAACAAACAACAACACTGTAAAAGAAAATTTTCCAAACTAGATGACTTTCACTATCCAAAAGTAATTTCAAACATTCAACGATGCCAATAATGCAATGTAATCTATGCAAAATCCTCTTTTTTGAAATCTATGCAATTGTAATCTATGCAAAATTTCTTTTTTTGAAAGAACAAGAATGCACTCAATGCATTTTTTGATGAAATGAGAATCTAATTAATGCATGCTTTAAATGAAAGAGAATGCACTCGAAGCGATTTTTAGCTTTCAATCGTTAAACAATGTAATCTAAGTTCAATGATGGATCTCAAAAAATACTTTTCAATGCAATGTGATCTAATTCATTTTAACGAAAAGCAAACTTTGAGACGAAAACTAAATAAACGCAAAGTTCCTTAATGAAAGGATGAATGCAAAAGGGATGCAAACAAACACTAAGAATGCAATCATTGTCTTAAACACTTTGTAACGAAATTCCTCAAAAGGCTACAAGACATATGAGGTCAAGCACAAAAAGGACTTCCAAATCATGAGTTCAAAACAAGGCATTCATTCCATTTTACATCAAGCAATCATGGAAAGAAGACATTTCAGCTGAACCATGAGCAATGTAATCTATGCTCATATAGAGAAAAGACCAGAAGGGAAAGACACACTGGTGAAGGATTTAGGGAAAAAATCTTAATTTCCACATACCCTGAAATTGGCACGACTTTTGTGGGTGAAACTAGCGCCAACTGGCACAAATTGCTCACTGAAAACTAGCGCCAATGGCCAATTGGCGTGGGTTTCTAACTAACAACAAGCGCCAACGCCTGAAAAATGAAAAAACAAAGAATTTCTCCCAACCATGACCAGACTCACCACTTCCAGCAAAATCCAAAGATAACCCAGAAGCAAAAGTACTGACCAAAGAAACTCCCGAACAAGTAAAAACCCTAGCACCTACAGGAAATGGTGCGACTGTCTGGCTGTAATCCGCGCCAGACAGGGGATGGCGCGAGTGATGAACTAGCAACCTGCGCCAATGGGCACGACTGTCAGGGTGGAAACTGCGCCAATCAAGACAACCATGAAAAGATGAAAATTTCGAAAAAGAGAGGTTAGATCTGATCCTATGGGGCTGAAAAGGGGTCTTACACCAGAAGGATACAAACCATAAGAGCAAATCAAGTAGACATAAGCCAAAAACAACCGAAAGAGACAAGACAAACTCCAATTAAGCTCCCCAGTGGAGTCTCCAGTTTGTTGGAGAGTTAAATCCTCTCTGCGGACAGAGGCGATCCTTACTAGCCCAGATCGGGTCTGGCAACAACCGAGTCACGCTAAGACGCAAGTTCCTAATTGCAAAAGACCAAGATGCGACAAGAGGCCTACCTTAAGTCCTACGCTGCTGTCATTTACAGAGAAGATGGCGCTTCCGTCCCTCGCTATGGAAGATCACAATTCTCCTGCTCGATGCGATCGAACACCTGCACGTACAAGAAACAACAAACACACAAGCGTAAAACCTAATACATGAAATTATGTATCAGTCAGAGAAGATATAACTCATAACATAAAACATAAACATCTTAGTGGAACCATAATCGAAGTCGTTTATTATTAATCAGAACAAAGAAAGATACAACCTGAGCTCTGACGCTGGATCTTCCTTCGACGGGTCGACAACGGAGTATGTCTTGGTAAAGCTCGTCGGGAATGGGACAAGCCTCTCTCTTCAGCTGTCTGACGATAATCTCCTTACTACTGATTAAGCTCTATTTAGGCTACCAATACTACTTTTCTCAACCATTCAGCCCCTTCATCAATGGAAGATGGCTATATTTATAGAGGAGAGGAGGAGGTTGGGATCCCTACAATAGTGGAAGGAAGGCCTTATCCCTTGGGAGGTTCCCCATAAGGTGGAAACAATAGGCCAAAGGAGGAAGGCTGTGGTTATTCAGTCGAAACCACTCCTCATGACTCATCCACGAAGTTGTTTTAATTGAAACTTTGCCTCCTTTTTTAAAAAACTTTCCATAAGAAGATTGGCGCAGGTGCTTAACTGGGACAGAGCGCCAACTGGCGCGAGCTCAGTGTTAATTTTCCTAATTGGCGCAGGGACATAACGGGCTATTAGCGCCAAGGAAAAAACAAGTGTTTTTAGGGGTCTACTAAGGAAATGATCAACAGAAGGAATGTTGTCCTCATGGAAAGGGATGCAATGATGGTATTTTTAAGGCATGACACTGCTTATTGATCACATATATGACCCTCCAATGGGCGAGATGGGGATTGCAGGGATGGTGACAAATTACTGTGTAACAACACTGACAGGAAGCCTGAATTAACATTGTGTAGGGTGTTTTGAGGCTTACCAACTGTTGGAGAGGTAAATCCCCTCTGCGGACAGAGGCGATCCCTACTAGCCCAAATCGGGTCTAGCAACAACCGAGTCATGCTAAGATGCAGGTTCCTAGTTACAAAAGACCAAGATGCGACAAGAGGCCTACCTTAAGTCCCACGCTGCTGTTGTTTGTAGAAAATATGTCGTTTCTGTCCTTCGCTTTGGCAGATCACAATCCTCCTGCCTAACATGTTTGAACACCTACACGCGCACGAAGAAACAATAACACACAACGTAAAACCTAAAACATGTAACCATATATCAGTCAGAGAAGATATAATTCATAACATAAGACATGAACATATGAATGGAACCATAATCAAAGTCGTTTATTATTAATAACAACGAAAGAAAGATACAACCTGAGCTCTGACGCTGGATCTTCCTTGGGCGGGTCGACAGCGGAGCACGTCTCAATGAAGCTCGTCGGGAATGGGACAAAGCTCTCTCTCTTCGGCTTGGATCTCAGAGGCTGTCTGGCGATAGTCTCCTTGTTACTGATTCAGCTCTTAGTTCTATGACCATTAAGGCTAGCTTGCAAAGGAAAAATGGCAAGCTTATATAGATGGTGGAAGGGGAGTTGGGATCCCTACAATTGTGGGATTAGCCCTATCCTCAAGGAAGCTTCCATGATAGGTGGAATACCACCTCCCATACATGGAGATCCGGAGCCAAACCTCCCAACTCATTTTAGAGACTCGTTCAGGAGTTGGTTGGATTCAAACTTCTGCCATTTATTTAAAAAAAAAATCCTTATTAAGCTTGGCGTGAGTAATACACTGGGACAGAGTGCCAGTTGGCACGCCCTCTTTGGTGGATTTTCCCCATTGGCGCGAGGGATGAACTAGCTAGTCGCACCAAGGCCAAAAGATTAGTTTTTAGGGTTTTTCAAAGGAAACTTTCTTCAGAGGAATGATTATCCTTGTCAAGGGGGATGCCATGAAAGTGGTTTCAGGTTATGTCACTACTCACAGGTCACGAAAGAGGCCCTCCAATGTGCGGGATAGGGGATTGTAGGGACGGTGACAAATTACTGTGCAACAGATGCCCCTTAAATCATAAGGCCCGAAAGAGAGAGAGAGGGGTGAAATGCTTTACGAGAACATGCCCAACTGAAAACACTGCTGTCGAAAAACCTGCGTAGACAAATACAACTAACATCTCAAATACATGATGTGTGGTATGGGTGCAGCCATCCATAATAGAGTATACAATAATCAGGATCCAAGGTATGGATGCAGCCATCCAGAAAGGATCAATAAGCAGACTCAGGTATGGTCGCAGCCATCCAATCAATGAGTCACGTAACCAATCATGATAATCCACAAAATCCGCATCCTGAATTCCATCAGACAAAACCCAGGGTCTTGTGCTCCATCTCGACCCGAACAAAGTAAAATTTCAAGCATGCGAATATGTGAGCTGAAGTTGAGCATGCAAGAACGTCGTTTGATTACTAGCCAATGATGAAAGCCGTTAACAGACGCGAGAGGAACCACCAATATTGACAATGGCCCTCAAGGTAATATAGGTACAATCCACAGAATGTGAACAGTGAGTTGGCGTCGAACACCCGTAGAATCATTCGATCGAAGGCCAATGATGAAAACCTTGTGTCGAATGCGAAGAACCTGCCATTGAGGCATGTAGGCTCCAAGGTACCGGAAGGGAGTCTCTAGATCAGCTTCCTGGATAATGAGCTAAAGTCGACAGGAAGTGACCTTGATCGAAGGTGGGCCATAATCTTTCCCACATCATCGACACGAGACAGAGGAACATAATGTTTGTGAATCGGGATCAGTAGAGAATCAGAGGAGGGTTGAAACTGCAGAGGTCAACTTCTCTTGAACATATCGGCGGCATGACACTGGATTTGGCAGTATTTGACATCAAAAGATCTGAGGTCATGATGACGAGGCAAAGAGAAGATGAGTGGTAAAAAAGGATAACCCAAACCCATGGAGGCAAGCAAGAAGCGAGGTGAGATGTCCCCAACCCAACACGAATGCAGACAAGTGCCATGTTCAAGAGCGACATACTGCCGACATGACGATGATACTGGTTTCATTTCTCCCCACCATTTCTGGCGAGTACCTCTTTATTTTTACACAAGTTTGAAGAGGATACCATATGCTTGTCATATAAGTTTGTCCTTCGGGCAAATCCAACCTAGTACATTTAACGAGCCCTAGGAAGGAGGAACTCGAGTAACGTCATGACGACGGAATCCGATGTCATCAGGTTTTAACGAGTCTAAAAAGGAAGAACTCGATGTCTTTTCATGTTTAGAGAGTTTGAAAAGACAACGGAAAAGTAAACTCCAGTAGTCCCTTTTCGTAAATAGTTCCTCAGGATCCGAAAAGGTAGAAAACAGTGTCTGAGAAAACCTCCTAGTCACGATAGGCTAGGGTGGGTATTCCTTTTTCGTAAATAATCCATCCCAGTCTGAAAAAGGGGTAAACGTATACTGGGTAGATGTCGTTTCGCAGCCAATTTAACAAGATCAAAATGACAAGCGACTCGACAATATTTTCATGTTTAGAGAGTCAGAAAAGAGCTGAAAGTTGACTCCTCCTGGGGGAACGAGTGGTACAAAGGGTAGCTACTGGTTCCGGTGATGGTGGAACTGCTCAGAACAAATAAAGGTCAAGAGGTTGGCTAACAAGACCACTCATCGCAGTGGTTCCTTAGGAATGGGTAAAACAACCAAGTGAAGGCATATGATCGACCCAGTAGATAGTGACGATGGAGTGAAAAAACCAAGGCTCATCTGGAAAAAATAGGCTGATAAAATAGCAATCACAAGAGGTAAAATGGGAATGGATTCATTTTTACACAAGCTTGAAATTAGGAAACTCTGCTTGAAGTTGGTTTCATTTTTACACAAGCTTGAAACAAAGATAAACTATGCTTGAAACCGGTTTCGTTTTCACACAAGCTTGAAATGGAAACAAACTATGCTTGAAGAAGTAAGCATGCCCTAGCATGGTGACTCAATTCGAGGTACATGCCCCCCAAGCTTCAATCCATATGAAAGGAAGATGGAGTGAAGGTTCAAGTTATGAGATCAATAGAAAGACTCGACTGGGATTTTACGAGATCTTATCAAAGACTCGAATTGAACAGGAAAGTGTTTCATTATTTTAACGAGGTTGACATATTAAAAGAACTATCCTCAAATGACCTTGTTTCAATTTTTAAGGAGCTTGACACAAGAAAAAAGAACTCTGCTCCGATGACCTTGTTTCATTTTTTAAGGAGCTTGACACAAGAAAACGAACTGTGCTCCGAAGACAACTCATCATGATGAATAAGAAGTCATGGCTTCCAAGAGTTCCACATCCGATGGGAGAAAAACATCTCGGAAATCAGGACCCAATGTCCCCAGCACACGATGCACAATGGCACTGTCACTGAGTACAGGCACGGGGTAGGTAGCCACGTAGTTGACCTGTGGTGGGGCAGATACAACGGGTGGATAAAAACTAGGAAGGGATGATGGCGGGCTAGATGCCACATCAGGACCAAAGAACGAAAGCTGATTAATGGTCATGATCCGTCCTTCATGTGGAAAACAGACCACATGAAAAAGGAAGGAGACGAGCGCTCCCATGGCATAGGTGTAATCACGCCCCAAGAGTAGATTGATATCCAAGGGGCTTGGAACAAACATCATGTCCATATGGACGGTTTTACCTCCCAAAGTAACAGGTAACCTTGGAAGGATCCCTAATGTTTGACTAGTTCTCTTGTTGAATGTCAACAGATTCTGCGTAACAAGCGCAAGTGGCGGCGAACTGAAAGCTTTCCAAGTAGTTGAGGATAAAATACTAACAGACGTGCCTTCGTCTATAATAGTGCTGGGTACAACTAGATCAAAGGTCTGTACCGTGATCTCAAAAGGCACATAAGACGGAAGGCGGTATCCTACAAATCGAATCCAATCAAAGGAAGCGACCAAACTATTTGGAGGGGCTACCATCAAATCGAGATGGTCTTCCTCTAGGACCTCCATCACGGGAGGCGGAGGAGCAGGCTCTTGAGGTATGGGGACAGGAGAATATTTCTCAAAGTCCAAGGAATCTGAAGAAACAAGAAGAAACTGAGGGGTGTGAGATCCACTCTCAACAAAAAAGACCTGGTGCACCACAAACGGGGTCAGTTCAACTGATCCCACGACCAATGGTTGGTCGGGGATGGATTCCTGAATTTGAATTTTCGAGGGAGAGGGATTGACCAAAGATGACTCTTGACCAATCGTAGGATCAGCTGGTGGAGGGCTCAAAGAAAGCCGTTTATAACCAGCCGGGAGGCATGGTGTAGGAACAGTTGAGTTGTCCAAAACTCATTTGGCTTCATCCATATATGACCAAAGGTGAATGGCATGGTGCCCTTCACACAAATTATAGGGATTGGTGAGCTTACCTTGCTTCTTAGGAGCTTTACTAGCACTAGCTGAAGATGTGCCCCCAACCTGACTCCCAGAAACCGAAGGCAACGACGGACGACCGTTGGACCATACTTCGAGCACCTTGGGAATACCAGGGCAATCTCGAAGAAGATGGCTCCCTTGGCACAACATTCAAGGGAACTTGAATTTCCATGGAGGGTTGGAAGGTTAATCAATGGAAGGCTTCTTAGGTTCAATATCCGCAGAAATAGCCTCTCCTTTACCTGACTTCTTCTTCTTCGTCTTCTTCTTCTTCTTCTTAGCCACCTGGTTACTCGAATCTAGACCTTCACCAGGCGAAGTAGAAGAGGAGGATGCAGAAACATAAGAAGAAGGGGAGAGGTCCACCTTGGAATCAACATGATGTTGTTCAGGCGGAGGAACGGATGGTACTGTAGCCGGGACATTCGGGACCAACGAGGTTGAAAACAACCAAACAGGAAACCCAACAGTTAACCTAGGAAGGGACAATGTTGCCATATAAGGAGTGCCAACATTTCCAAAAGGAGGAAAAGGACCCGGATTCACATCGGAGGGGATTCCTTGGTTGATGAACTCCGGAAAAGTTGCCATTAGAAACAACTTTTAGAATAACACCCTAAGGAAACTAACTTTAACCAGGAATATTTCGTGGGCAGTTAATTTTTAAAACATTGAAACAAAACTCTACCGTTTCATCTTTTAAGAGTCGAGAAATAGGCAAAAGCCTGACTCTATTGCTTTCAAATTGGAAACAAGTGTGAAAGGACAAGCGCTTGATGATCTTTTCAAATTTATGAGTCAGAAAAGATCAAAATGACTGTTCTGGAACTCTAGGCAAAAGGGTGTACCATATATCTGTGAACTGCAATATACACCTTGGTTTAAAAAATGAAAGAGAAATCAACCAAGGACTTGATTTACGTGCAAGCAATCTCCCCGAATGTTGTGTCTGGTGTATTACGGGTATAAAGCGACAGACTCGGCTTCCTACGAATAAAGGATAGCAACCTAGTGGGGTCTCCCTTTATATACGCGATGGTACGGGGAGTGCAAGTTCGTACTAGTGCTGTCTAAAGCCAAGAGGCAAATGACAACTACTAGGTTTAACGACGCCGGAACACGTCACTATCCTAGACCTCTAGATATTTCGTTAATGTTTCAATGTTGCCTTAAGGTAAATTGAATAAATTTTATGGTTGATCTTCAATTATGTCTCGGTTTCAAGGCCCTACCGCATGTCATCTGAAAATCTCCTATATGCAACTATATGATAGAAGAAATATTTAAATTCTATGAATGCTATCTAGTTAAGGGAAGAGCTTCAAACAATGATGCAACAAATAGCAAAACTGCAAACGAAATTCTTCCAAACTAGATGACTTTCACCATCCAAAAGTAATCTCAAACATTCAACGATGCGAATAATGCAATGTAATCTATGTAAAATCCTCTTTTCCGAAAACTATGCAATTGTAATCTATGCATAATTTCCTTTTTTTTTGAAAGAATAAGAATGCACTCAATGCATTTTTCGATGAAATGAGAAGCTACTTAATGCATGCTTTTAATGAAAGAGAATGCACTCAAAGTGATTTTTAGTTTTCAATCATTAAACAATGTAACCTAAGTTCAATGACAAATCTCAAAAAATACTTTTCAATGCAATGTGATCTAATGCTTTTTAACGAAAAGAAAACTTTGAGACGAAAACTAAATGAACGCAAATCTCCTTAATGGAAGGATGAATGCAAAAAGGATGCAAAACGACACTAAGAATGCAATCGTTGTTTTAAACACTTTGTAACGAAATTCCTCAAAAGGCGACAAGACATATAAGGTCAAAACACAAAGAGGACTTCCAAAGCATGAGATCAAAATAAGGCATTCATTCCCTTTTACATCAAGCAATCATGGAAAGAATACATTTCAGCTGAACCATGAGCAATGTAATCTATGCTCATATAGAGAAAAGACCGGAAGGGAAAGACACATTGGTGAAGGATTTAGGGAAAAAATCTTAATTTTCACACACCCTGAAATTGGCAGGACTTTTGTGGGTGAAACTAGCACCAACTGGCGCGACTTGCTCACTGACAACTAGCTCCAATGGCCAATTGGCACAGGTTGCTAACTGAAAACAAGCGCCAACGTCTGAAAAGGAAAAAACAAATAATTTCTCCCAACCAAGACCAGACTCACCACTTCAAGCATAATCTAAAAATAACCCAGAAGCAAAAGTACTGAACAAAAAAACTCTCGGACAAGGGAAAACCCTAGCACCTATAGGAAATGGCGCGAATGTTTGGCTATAATCAGTGCCAGACAGGGGATGGTGCAGGTGATGAACTGGCAACCAACGCCAATGGGCACGACTGTTAGGGTGGAAACCGCGCTAATCAAGCCAACCATGAAAATATGAAAATTCGGAAAAAAATAGGTCAGATCTGATCCTCTGGGGCTGAATAGGGGTTTTACACCAGAAAGAGACAGACCAGAAGAGAAAATAAAGCAGATAGAAGCCAAAAGAAACCGAAAGAGATAAGACAAACTCCAATCAAAGTCCCCAACGGAGTCGCAAGTTTGTTGGAGAGGTAAACCCCCTCTACGGACACAGGCGATCCCTACTAGCCCAGATCGGGTCTAGCAACAACCGAGTCACGCTAAGACGCAGGTTCCTAGTTACAAAAGACCAAGATGCGACAATAGGCCTACCTTAAGTCCCACACTGCTGTTGTTTGCAGAAAAGATGTCGTTTCCGTCCTTCGCTTTGGCAGATCACAATCCTCCCACCTAACACGTTTGAACACCTGAACGTGCACGAAGAAACAACAACACACCAACATAAAACCTAAAACATGTAACCATATATCATTTAGAGAAGATATAATTCATAACATAAGACATGAACATATGAATGGAACCATAATCAAAGTAATTTATTATTAATAACGACGAAAGAAAGATACAACCTGAGCTTTGACACTGGATCTTCCTTCGGCGGGTCGACAACGGAGCACGTCTCAATGAAGCTCGTCAGGAATGGGACAATGCTCTCTCTCTTTGGCTTGGCTCTCAGAGGCTGTTTGGCGATAGTCTCCTTGCTACTGATTCGGCTCTTAGTTCTATGACCATTAAGGCTAGCTTGCAAAGGGAAAATGGCAAGCTTATATAGATGGTGGAAGGGGAGTTGGGATCCCTACAATTGTGGGATTGGCCCTATCCACAAGGAAGTTTCCATGATAGGTGGAAAACCACCTCCCATACATGGAGATCCAGAGCCAAACCTCCCAACTCATTTTAGAGACTCGTTCAGGATTTTGTTGGAATCAAACTTCCGCCATTTATTTTTAAAAAACAATCCTTATTAAACTTGGCGCGAGTAATACACTGGGATAGAGCGCCAGTTGGTGCACCCTCTTTGGTGGATTTTCCCCATTGGTGCGAGGGCTGAACTGGCTAGTCGCGCCAAGGCCAAAAGATCAGTTTTTAGGGTTTTTCAAAGGAAACTTTCTTCAGAGGAATGATTATCCTTGTCAAGGGGGATGCCATGAAAGTGGTTTCAGGTTATGTCACTGCTCACATGTCACGAAAGAGGCCCTCCAATGTGCGGGACGAGGGATTGCAGGGACGGTGACAAATTATTGTGTAACACCAACCAACCCAATAATTGGGTTAGGGTCCATTTGAAATTCTCATAGTTCACAAAGTGTTCCTCAAGTTTTATTGATCATATTGTCCATAGGGAAAATTTGGCACTATGATTATCATGAATCAGTCCCTGATTTCACACACTAATTCATGATCCAACCTACGTTGTGCACACTAATTCATGTATCAAGGTGGGATTGTAGGTCTCAACATTAGTAGGTGCACAAAAATAAGACTATAGATAAAAACATAATCTAAGCGAGACCACCCCTTTAGGATGAGATTACCCTTGTCTACATTTTGACCTTCTGTCTAACCTATTGTCCTTGCCTGTCATGTTCCTCTTCCTCAATTAAAACATTCTTGAACATGTATGTGTTGGTTAAGATGTCCACTACCTACATATCACCATCAAATACCCAAAAATTAGTCACATTGTTAGGGAAAATGGGTTTGAAATTAATTGAACATAAAAATCGTGACATAAAGGGGTAAGTATAGCAGTTGCATTAGCCAAAGTGTCAGTGAAAACATTCATAGATCAGGGAATGGAGATAGTATTGAATTCTTTAAATAATTAAATAAGTTTCCATGCCTCTTGTTGGAAACCTTGGATGACAAGGAATGAGTGAGTGTCCATAGGAGGTAGAGTTCCCTCCTATATATAGGCTTCCAAGGAGGACAACATGTCCTAATGAGGTTGACTTCTTAGTTGCCAGACCGACTTGGTATTGGAGGTTATTTTGACACTTTTAAATAAAAAAATAATTCTCTTGACATGTAACAATGTGCTCAATGGGGTCTTCTTGATATGACAATGAATCTATTGACTTCTTGACACTAGAACAAACCCTATGAGCACTCAATGGTTGCTTGAACTCTAAATAAAATGATCTTGAGCATGAAACCTCAAAATAACATTAATAATTTTATTTCTTTTTGCAATATTCAAGAATTAAGAGTACATTTCATATTTATGAAGGCCTAACCTAGTTACATATTTCAACACTCCCTCTTAACTAGGGAGGTATTCATAATGGTACATGGTCATTCTCAAAGTGAATAGATCTCATAAGAAGAGAAGGATTGGTAAGCCATATTATAATCTATCATTTCAACTTATCTATTTGCATCTCATTATAACAACAAGCATTGCCACATAGCAAGGCCTTGATTAACAACTATATCTCTCCACAAGATCAGATCACAATGTTGGTGAGACCAATGACTGATAGACACCATCATCATTGTCTCTCAAGGCACATACCTCACCTGGGTGTTCAAAGGGTATGTCATTTTAGGACAGTTTTTTCTTGGAATAACACATCCTCAGGTAATTTACTCTTCAAATTACTCTTACCTATTGGATGCCCTGCCTCATCCTCAAATAGTATCATAAACTTGATGCTTACCCAATCCTCCATTCTTTCTTCATAAAGTGAAGACAAGAATGATGTGTCTATCTCTCCCTCTCAACTAGGGAGGAAACATCAGCTAATACAAGCTTGTCTCTCAAATACAAAAGCTTCATATTAGGAAGATATTTTGTCACAATGTCAGCTACTTGCTCATAGATGGAGATATAATGTAGCTACAACACTCCATATTGAACCAAATTTCATATGTAATGATACTTTCTATTTATGTGCTTTGTATTTCCATGGAACCGTGGGTATTTAGAAGACCTTATGAAACTGGTGTTATCACAATGTATAACTGTAAGGTCCATCGATCCTTCAAACAGGTCAGACAACAACTTCCTTAACTAGAAAGTTTCTCTGCTTACTTCACATATTGCAATGTATTTAGCCTCAACACTAATCAAAGAAACTAAATATTGCTTTCTACTCATCCATCATATCATAGAGGATCCCAAACTAAAACATCCTGCAATAACACTTCTTCCATCTGTCTCATTTCCTCCCCAATCAGAAACTGTATATCTAATCAATTAGACATTATTATTTCTATCATACTTCAATAAGTAATGGATTGTTCCTCACAAATATCTCAGTACATGCTTGGCTATTATCCAATGATCATACTTGGGATCTATCTGGAACTGACTAAGAATATTTACTACAAAACAAATGTCTGGTCAAGTATTCACCAAATACATCAAAGAGTGAACCCATTTTCTATACCCTATAGGATCCACAGGGCTTGAATCAGAACTTCTTAGCCTCTTCAAATTTGTGATCATGGGGGAAGTCATATGTTTTCAATCCATCATGTAAAACCTATGCAACATCTTAATCAAAACCTTTCCTTGACGTAGATATCTCTCACAAGGTCCTTTCCAAATTTCCAACCTCAAGTAATAGTGCATTAGCCTTACATCCTTCATATCGTATTTTGCTGCTAATTGCTTCTCACACTCTTGAATAAAACCATCCACTCTTGTTATGACAATATCATCCACATATAGAAGAATTATTGTGGGTTCATAATTCACTACCTTTATATAGAGATTCAAATCAGAAGAACTCTTCAAGAAGCCCAATCTTTGTAGATATGTGTCCATCCTTGCATACCAAGCACTTGGAGCTTAATTAAGGCCATAAAGAGCCTTATTTAGCATGTAGAAGTGAGTATCTCTATCATTCACTTCAAATCCCAAAGGTTTTTATATACATAATTCTTCATCAATAGTGTTGTTGGAGAGGTAAATCCCCTCTGCGGACAGAGGCGATCCCTACTAGCCCAGATTGGGTCTAGCAACAATCAGTCATGCAGTGACGCAGGTCTCTAGTTACAAAACGACGAAAACATAACGGATTTCCTACCTCAGGTCCTATGCAATGGTCGTTGGAGAAAGGATGACGCTTCTCGTCCTTCACTTTGGTAGATCACAATCCTTCCGCTTAACACATTCGAACACCTGCACACATGCAAAGGATACAACGATACACATGTAGAAATTTGAATAACTGTTAAATTATTCACTGATATTATCCTGATCACACACTATTTGAGCTTCATGCATAATACATAACCTCTTCTACTATTGATCATCAATTTGCAGAATTAAAAACAATCGCATGTGCACATTAAAATTGTTGTAGAGGTAAATCCCCTCTGCGGACAGAGGCGATCCCTACTAGCCCAGACCGGGTCTAGCAACAATCATCCACGCTATAGCATAGGTTCCTAATTTCAAATAAACCAACTAGCGATAAAGGCTTACCTGGAATCCAACACTGTTGCTTGTAGAAGAGGTAGCGCTCCCGTTCCTTAGCCCGGGCAGATCACGATCCCCACGATCTCCGTGATAGGACACCTGCACAAGAGAGAAACAAAACAAACGCAAGCATAAAATCCAATAGATACAACTATATGTCAGTCAGAAAGGACATAACGCATCATCGTAAACAATAACAAGAGTGGAACCATAACCAATAGTCGTTTATTATTAATCAATCAAAGGAAGAATACAACCATAGTTCTGACGCTGAATTCTCCTTCGGCGGGTCGCCAGCAGAACACGTCTCGAAAGCTTGTCAAGGATGGGAAAAACCTCTCTCTTCGGATCTTGAAAATAGTCTCCTTGCTTAGATTCGGCCTTAAGGGAATTATGGAGGCTCTTGCAGCATAAGGCTCTTGGGAATTTGGGAACTTGAAGACTAGCTATTCAACCATTCAGCCATTCAGCCCCTTCATCAATGGATGAAGGCTATATTTATAGAGGAGAGGAGGAGGTTGGGATCCCTACAATAGTGGATGGGAGGCCTTATCTCCTTGGGAGGTTCCCCAAAAGGTGGAAACAAGAGGCCAAAGGAGGAAGGCCGTGGTTATTCAGGCGAAACCACTCCTGATGACTCAGCCACGAAGTTGTTGTAATCGAAACTTCGCCTCTTTTTTAAAAAAAATTCCAAAAGAAGATTAGCGCGGGTGCTTAACTGGGATAGAGCACCAATTGGCGCGGGCTCTGTGTTAATTTTCCTCATTGGCGCGAGTACATAACGGGTTACCAGCGCCAAGGCAAAAGCAGGTGTTTTTAGGGGTCTGCTCAGGAAATGATCAACAGAAGAAATGTTGTCCTCATGGAAAGGGATGCAATGATGGTATTTGCAAGGCATGACACTGCTTATTGGTCACAGAAATGATGCTACAATGGGCAATATGGGGATTGCAGGGATGGTGAAAAATTACTGTGTAACAGATGCCCCCTAAAGCATGAGGCCTGAAAGAGAGAGAGGGGTGAAATGCTTTACAAGAGCATGTCCAACTGAAAACACCGCCGTCGGAAAACCTGTGCAAAGAAGTACAACTGATATCTCAAATACATGATATATATGTGGTATGGGCGTAGACATCCATAACAGAGTATGTAATAATCCAGATCCAGGGCATGGATGCAGCCATCCAGTGAGGATCGATAAATAGACTCAGGTATGGTCGCAGCCATCCAGTGAATGAGTCATGTAACCAATCATAATAATCCACAAAATCACAGCCTGGATTCTAAACAGGCGAAATCCAGTGTCTTGTGCTCCATCTCGACCCGAACGAAGTAAAAGTTCAAGCATGCGAATATGAGAGCTGAAGTCGAACATGCAAGAACATCGTCTGATTACCAGCCAATGATGAAAGATGTTAACAGATGTGAGAGGTACCACCAATAATGACAATGGCCCTCAAGGTAAATAGGTACAATCTATGGCATGTGAATCAATGAGCTGGTGTCGAACACTCGTAGAATCACTCGATCAGAGGCCAATGATGAAAACCTCACGTCGAATGCGAAGAACCTGCCATTGAGGCACGCGGGCTCCAAGGCACCAGAAGGGAGTCCCTAGATCAGATTCCTGGATAACGAGATGAAGTTGACAGGAAGTGACCTTGATTGAAGGTGGGCCATAGTGTTCCCCACATCATCGACGCGAGACAGAGGAACATAGTGTTTTTGTGAATCACGATCAGATGAGAATCAGAGGAAGGTTGGTACTTGGAGAGGTCAACTTCTCTTGAACATATGAACGGCACGACAGTGGAATTGGCAGTATTTGACATCGAAAGATCAGAGGTCATAGTGACGAGGCAAAGAGAAGATGAGAGGTAAAAAAGGATCACCCAAACCCACAGAGGCAAGTGGAAAACGAGATGAGATTTCCCCAACCTGACACGAATGCAGACAAGTGCCATGTTCAAGAGCGACATACTGCCGACACGAAAATGATGTTGGTTTCATTTTTTCCCCACCATTTCTGGCGAGTACCTCTTTATTTTTATACAAGCTTGAAGAGGATACCATATGCTTGTCATATAAATTCGTCCTTCGGACGAATCCATCCTAGTACATTTAACAAGCCCTGGGAAGGAGAAACTCGAATAACCTCATGATTGACAATTTCCGATGTCATTTAGGTTTAACGAGTCTGACAAAGGGAGAACTCAGCGTCTTTTCATGTTTAGAGAGTTTTAAAAGACAACATAAAAGTAAACTCCAATGGTCCCTTTTCGTAAATAGTTCCTCAGATCCGAAAAGGTAGAAAACTATGTCTGAGAAAACCTCCTAGTCACGATAGGCTAGGGTATTCCTTTTTCGTAAATAATCTATCCCAGCCCGAAAAAGTAAACGTATCTTTGGGTAGATGTCGTTCGCATCCACTTTAACGAATCAAAGCAATGACGACTCGGCAATATTTTTCATGTTTAGGGAGTCGGAAAAGTGAAAGATGACTCCTCTGGAGGAACGAGTGGTATAAGGGTAAGCAGCGGATTCCCGTGTGGTGGAAACTGCTTTCGAGAAAAATAAAGGTAAAGAGGGTAGTATAAGACCACTCATCGCAACGGTTTCTCAGGAACGGGTAAAACAACCAAGTGAAGGGATATAATCGGCCAAGGAGATAGTGACGATGGAGTGAGAAAACCAAGGTTCATCTGGCAAAAACAAGCTGATAAAATGGCAATCACAAGAGGTAAAATGGGAATGGTTTCATTTTTACACAAGCTTGAAATCAGGAAACTCTGCTTGAAGTTGGTTTCATTTTTACACAAGCTTGAAACAAAGATAAACTATGCTTAAAACCGGTTTCATTTTTACACAAGCTTGAAACGGAAACAAACTATGCTTGAAAAAGTAAGCATGCCCCCAGCATGGTGACTCAATTCGAGGTACATGCCCCCCAAGCTTCAATCCATATGAAAGGCATATGGAGTGAAGGTTCAAGTTACGAGATCAAGAGAAAGACTCGACTGGGATTTTACGAGATCTAAACAAAGACTCGAATTGAACAGGAATGTGTTTCATTATTTTAACGAGGTTGACACATTAAAAGAACTATCCTCGGGACACCTTGTTTCATGGTTTAAGGAGCTTGGCACAAGACAAGGAACTCTGCTCCAACAACCTTGTTTCATTTTTTAAGGAGCTTGACACAAGACAAGGAACTCTGCTCCGACCTGGTTGTTTCATTTTTTAAGGAGCTTGACACAAGAGAATGAACTGTGCTCTGATGGTCTTGTTTCATTTTTTAAGGAGCTTGACACGGAAATAACCATGCTCAGAGCTAAACCCGATTTCATTTTAGAGCTTGACACGGGGAAAATAACCATGCTCCGACTGACCTCATCATAATGAACAAGAAGTCATCGCTTCCAATATTTCCACTCCCGATGGAAGGAAAACATCCTGGAAGTCAGGACCCAATGCCCCCAACACCTGATGCACAATGGCACTATCACTGGGTACAGGCACGGGGTAGGTAGCCACATAGTTGACTTGCGGTGGGGCAGATACAACGGGTGGATAAAAACTAGGAAGGGATGATGACGAACGACGGCCACATCACGACTAAAACCGAAAGGTGATCGATGGTCACGTCAGGTCAGCCATGTGGAAAACGGACCACCTGAAAAAGGAGAGACAAGCACTCCCCATGGCATAGGTGTAATCGCGCCCAAGAAGGTGGAAATCTAAGGGCTGGAACAACCATCACGTCCATGGATGGTTTTCCCTCCCAAATAACAGGCAACTTCGGAAGGATCCCTAACGGTTGACTCATTCTTCTGTTAAATGCCAACAGATTCTGCGTAACAGGCGCAAGCGGTGGTGAACCGAAAGCTTGCCAAGTAGTTGAGGATAAAACACTAATAGACGTGCCTTCGTCTATAATGGTGCTGGGTACGACCAGACCAAAAGCTTGTACTGTGATCTCGAAAGGCACATAAGACGGAAGGCAATATCCTGAAAATGGATTCCAATCAAAGGAAGCGAACAAACTACTTGGAGGGGTTACCATCGAACTGAGATGGTCTTGCCTTGGTGTTACGGAAGAAGAAGGAGCATCTTCCGGGACCTCCATCATAGGAGGTGGAGGAGCAACTTCTTGAGGTACAGGGACAGGAGAATCTTTCTCCAAGTTTGAAGAATCTGAAGAAACCAGCAGAACATGAGGGGCATGAGATCCACTCTCGACGGAAAAGACCTGGTGCACCGTAGAAGGGGCCAGCTCAACCGATCCCACGACCAATGGTTGGTCGGGGATGGGCTCCTGAATTTGAATTTCCGAACGAGAGGGATCGAATAAGGATGAATCTTGACCGATGGTAGGATCAGCTGGTGGAGGACTCAAAGAAAGCTATTTGTACCCAGCCAGAAGGCATGGTCCAGAAACAGATGAGTTGTCCAAAACTCGTTTGGCTTCATCCATATACGGACAAAGGTGAATGGCATGGTGACCTTCACACAACTTACAAGTATTGGAAAGCTTACCCTGCTTCTTAAGAGTTTCACCAACACTAACTGAAGATGTGCCCCCAACCTGACTCCCGGAAGCCAAAGGCAATGGCAGGCGACCGTTGGACCATACTTCGAGCACCTTGGGAATGCCAGGGCATTCTCGAAGAAGATGGTCTCCCGTGCACAACATGCAAGGGAACTTGACTTTCCATGGAAGGTTGGGAGGTTTATCAATGGAAGGATTCTTAGGCGCAATAGCCGCAGAGCTAGCCTCTCCTTTATCGGACTTCTTCTTCTTTGTCTTCTTCTTCTTCTTCTTAGCCACCTGGTTACTCGAATCTAGACTTTCACCAAGCGAAGTAGAAGATGAAGACGCATAAACATGCGAAGAAGGGGAGAGGTCCACCTTGGAATCAACATGATGTTGTTCAGGCGGAGGAAATGATTGAACGATGGCAGACACATTGAGACCACGATTGTTTGACTCCTTCAAGCAGTGACTGGGTGCTTAGAGGGACAACGTTGCCATATAAGGAGAACCAAATTTCCAAAAGGAGGAAAAGGACCAGGATTCCCATCGGAGGGGATTCCTTGGTTGGTGAACTCCGGAAAAGTTTCCATCAGAAATGATCTTCAGAACAACACCCTAAGGAAACTAAATTTAACCGAGAATATTTCGTGGGCAGTTAATTTTTTAAAACATTGAAACAAAACTCTATTGTTTCATCTTTTAAGAGTCGAGAAATAGGCAAAAGGTGACTCTATCTCTTTCAATTTTGAAACAAGCGTGAAAGGACAAGCGCTTGATGATCTTTTAAAATTTAAAGAGTTATAAAAGATCGAAATGACTACTCGGGGAATGCTAGGCAAAGGGTGTACCAAATAACCGTGAACTGCAATATACACCTTGGTTTCGAAATGAAAGAGAAATCAACCAAGGACTTAACGTACGTGCAGAAAATCTCCCCGAATGTTGTGTCCGGTGTATCATGGGTATAGGGCGGTAGACTCGGCTTCCTATGGATAAAGGATAGAAACCTAGTGGGGTCTCCCTTTATATACACGACGGTACGGGGAGCATAAGTCCGTACTAGCGCTGTCTAAAGCCAAGAGGCGAACGACAGCTACTAGGTTTTAAGACACCGGAACACGTCTCTAGCCTAGACCTCTAAATGTTGTGTTAATGTTTCAATGCTGCCTTAGCGTAAATTAAGTAAATTTTAATGTTGATCTTCAATTATGTCTCAGTTTCAAGGCCCTACCGCATGTCATATGACAATCTCCTATATGTAGCTATATGAGAAAATAAAACTTTTCAATTCGATGAATGCTATCTAGTTAAGGGAAGAGCTTCAAACAATGATGCGACATAAAACAACACTGCAAACGAAATCTTTTCCAAACTAGATGACTTTCACTATCCAAAAGTAATTTCAAACATTCAACGATGCGAATAATGCAATGTAATCTATGCAAAATCCTCTTTTTCAAAAACTATGCAATTGTAATCTATGCACAATTTCCTTTTCCTTTTCAAATGATAAGAATGCACTCAATGCATTTTTCGATGAAATGAGAATCTACTTAATGCATGCTTTTAATGAAGGAGAATGCACTTAAAGCGACTTCTAGTTTTCAATCATTAAACAATATGATCTAAGTTCAATGATGGATCTCAAAAATACTTTCCAATGCAATGTGATCTAATGCATTTCAACAAAAAGAACACTATGAGATGAAAACTAAAAGAACGCAAATCTCCTTAATGAAGGATGAATGCAAAAGAGATGTAAACAAACACTAAGAATGCAATCGTTGTTTCAAACACTTTGTCACGAAATCCCTCGAAAGGCGACAAGACATATGAGGTCAAACACAAAGAGGACTTCCAAAGCAAGAGATCAAAACAAGGCATTCATTCCCTTTTACATCAAACAATCATGGAAATGAGACATTTCAAACAATGAGCAATGTAATCTATGCTCATACAGTGAAAAGACCGGAAGGGAAAGACACACTGGTGAAGGATTTAGGGAAAAAATCTCAATTTTCATACACCCTGAAATTGGCCCGACTTTGTCATTGACAACTAGCACCAACTGGCGTGACTTGCTCACTGACAACTAGCGCCAATGCCCAATTGGCACGGGTTGCTAACTGAAAACAAGCGCCAATGCCTGAAAATGAAAAAAACAAAGAATTTCTCCCAACCAAGACCAGACTCACCACTTCAAGCAGAATCTAAAACAAACACAGAAGCAAAGTAATGACCAAAAGAAAATTCCGAACAAGGGTAAACCCTAGCACCTACAGGAGATGGCGCGACTGTCTGGCTGTAATCCGCGCCAGACAGGGGATGGCGTGAGTGATGAACTGGCAACCCGCGCTAATTGGCGCGATTGTCAGGGTGGAAACCGTGCCAATCAAGCCAACTATGAAAAGGTGAAAATTCAGAAAAACAGAGGTCAGATCTAATCCTCTAGGGCTGAACCAAAAGCCAAAGAAAAAAGAGCCAGCCAAAAGAGCTGATCAAGCAAGCAGAATTGAGAAACAACCGAAAAGACAAGACAATACTCCAAGCGTTTAGTTCATAAAATAACCCGGAGATTGACTGAAGCAGCTTTGATCTACTTCGCTAATGCAGAGCAATAGTGTTTTGAAGGCTATCTGGCTAACTTCAGGCTCCGTCTGTAGCTTATAAAACAAACAACAACAAGCTAGACGATCCCCGGTGGAGTCGCTAATTTGTTGTAGAGGTAAATCCCCTCTGCGGACAGAGGCGATCCCTACTAGCCCAGACCGGGTCTAGCAACAATCATCCACGCTATAGCGCAGGTTCCTAATTGAAAATAAACCAACTAGTGATGAAGGCTTACCTGGAATCCAACGCTGTTGCTTGTAGAAGAGGTAGCGCTCTCGTTCCTTAGCCCTGGCAGATCACGATCCCCACGATATCCGTGATAGGACACCTGCACAAGAGAGAAACAAAAAAAACGCAAGCATAAAATCCAGTAGATACAACTATATGTCAGTCAGAAAGGACATAACTCATCATCGTAAACAATAACAAGAGTGGAACCATAACCAATAGTCGTTTATTATTAATCAATCAAAGGAAGAATACAACCATAGTTCTGACGCTGAATTCTCCTTCGGCGGGTCGCCAGCAGAACACTTCTCGAAAGCTTTTCAAGGATGGGAAAAACCTCTCTCTTCGGATCTTGACAATAGTCTCCATGCTTAGATTTGGCCTTAAGGGAATTATGGAGGCTCTTGCAGCATAAGGCTCTTGGGAATTTGGGATCTTAAAGACTAGCTATTCAGCCATTCAGCCATTCAGCCCCTTCATCAATGGATGAAGGCTATATTTATAGAGGAGAGGAGGAGGTTGGGATCCCTACAATAGTGGAATGGAGACCTTATCTCCTTGGGAGGTTCCCCAAAAGGTGGAAACAAGAGGCCAAAGGAGGAAGGCCGTGGTTATTCAGGCAAAACCACTCCTGACGACTCACCCATGAAGTTGTTGTAATCGAAACTTCGCCTCTTTTTTAAAAAAATTTCCAAAAGCAGATTGGCGCGGGTGCTTAACTGAGATAGAGCACCAATTGGCCCGGGCTCAGTGTTAATTTTCCTCATTGGCGCGAGTACATAACGTGCTACCAGTGCCAAGGCAAAAACAGGTGTTTTTAGGGGTCTGCTCAGAAAATGATCAACAGAAGAAATGTTTTCCTCATGGAAAGGGATGCAATGATGGTATTTGCAAGGCATGAAACTGCTTACTGGTCACATAAATGACCCTCCAATGGGCGACATGGGGATTGCAGGGACGGTGAAAAATTACTGTGTAACAGATGCCCCCTAAAGCATGAGGCCCGAAAGAGAGAGAGGGGTGAAATGCTTTACTAGAGCGTATCCAACTGAAAACACCGCCGTCGGAAAACCTGCGCAGAGAAGTACAATTGATATCTCAAATGCATGATATATATGTGGTATGGGCGCAGCCATCCATAACAGAGTATGTAATAATCTAGATCCAGGGCATGGACGTAGCCATCAAGTGAGGATCGATAAATAGACTCAGGTATGGTCGCAACCATCCAGTGAATGAGTCATGTAACCAATCATAATAATCCACAAAATCGCAGCCTGGATTCTAAACAGGCGAAATCCATGGCCTTGCGCTCCATCTCGACCCGAATGAAGTACAAGTTCAAGCATGCGAATATGTGAGTTGAAGTCGAACATGCAAGAACATCGTCTGATTACCAGCCAATGATGAAAGATGTTAACAGACGCGAGAGGTACCACCAATAATGACAATGGCCCTCAAGGTAAACAGGTACAATCTATGGCATGTGAATCAATGAGCTGGTGTCGAACACCCGTAGAATCACTCGATCAGAGGCCAATGATGAAAACCTCACGTCGAATGCGAAGAACCTGCCATTGAGGCACGCGGGCTCCAAGGCAACAGAAGGGAATCCCTAGATCAGATTCCTGGATAATGAGATGAAGTCGACAGGAAGTGACCTTGATCGAAGGTGGGCCATAGTGTTCCCCACATCATCGACGCGAGATAGAGGAACATAGTGTTTTTATGAATCACGATCAGATGAGAATCAGAGGAAGGTTGGTACTTGGAGAGGTCAACTTCTTTTGAACATATGAACGACACGACAGTGGACTTGGCAGTATTTGACATCAAAATATCAGAGGTCATAGTGACGAGGCAAAGAGCAGATGAGAGGTCAAAAAGGATCACCCAAACCCACGGAGGCAAGTGGAAAACGAGATGAGATGTCCCCAACCTGACACGAATGCAGACAAGTGCCATGTTCAAGAGTGACATACTGCCGACACGAAAATGATGTTAGTTTCATTTTTTCCCCACCATTTCTGGTGAGTACCTCTTTATTTTTACACAAGCTTGAGGAGGATACCATATGCTTGTCATATAATTTGTCCTTCGGACGAATCCATCCTAGTACATTTAACGAGCCCTAGGAAGGAGAAACTCGAATAACGTCATGATTGACAATTTCCGATGTCATTTAGGTTTAACGAGTCTGAAAAAGGGAGAAATCGACGTCTTTTCATGTTTAGAGAGTTTGAAAAGATAGCAGAAAAGTAAACTCCAATGGTCCCTTTTCGTAAATAGTTCCTCAGATCCGAAAAGGTAGAAAACTATGTCTGAGAAAACCTCGTAGTCGTGATAGGCTAGGGTATTCCTTTTTCGTAAATAATCTATCCCAGCCCGAAAAAGGGATAAATGTATACTGGGTAGATGTCGTTTCGCAGCCACTTTAACGAGATCAAAACGACAAGCGACTCGACAATCTTTTCATGTTTAGGGAGTCAGAAAAGAGCTGAAAGATGACTCCTCCTGGAGGAACGAGTGGTATAAAGGGTAGCAACTGGTTCCGGTAATGGTGGAACTGCTCAGAACAAATAAAGGTCAAGAGGCTGGCTAACAAGAGCACTCATCGCAACGGTTCCTCAGGAACGGGTAAAACAACCAAGTGAAGGCATATGATCGGCCAAGAAGATAGTGACGATAGAGTGAGACAACCAAGGTTCATCTGACAAAGACAGGCTGATAAGATGGCATTCACAAGAGGTAAAATGGGAATGGTTTCATTTTTACACAAGCTTGAAATCAGGAAACTCTGCTTGAAGTTGTTTTCATTTTTACACAAGCTTGAAACAAAGATAAACTATGCTTGAAACTGGTTTCATTTTTACACAAGCTTGAAACAGAAACAAACTATGCTTGAAAAAGTAAGCATGCCCCCAGCATTTCGGTACTTCCCACAAGCTTCAATCCATATGAAGAGCGGGGGATGGGTGAAGGTTCAGGGTCTGAATCGAGAGACGGACTTGGGCGGGGATTTTCTGAGATCTTATCAAAGACTCGGGCGGGTACAAGAACGTGTTTAATTATTTTATGAGTTCGTACATTAAAAAAAAGGCACATCCTCCAGACACTGTTTCATGGCAAGGAGCTTGTACAGACGAGGAACTGCAACAAAACAACCTTGTTTCATTTTTTAAGGAGCTTGACACAAGACAAGGAACTCTGCTCCAACAACCTTGTTTCATTTTTTAAGGAGCTTGACACAAGACAAGGAACTCTACTCCACCAACCTTGTTTCATTTTTTAAGGAGCTTGACATAGGAAAAGAACCATGCTCCGACTAGACCTAGTTTCATTTTTTAAGGAGCTTGACACAGGAAAATAACCATTCTCCGACGACCTCATCATAATGAACAGGAAGTCATCGCTTCCAATATTTCCACTCTTGATGGAAGGAAAACATCCAGGAAGTCAGGACCCAATGCCCCCAACACCTAATGCACGATGGCACTATCACTGAGTACAGGCACGGGGTATGTAGCCACATAGTTGACCTGCAGTGGGGCAGATACAACGGGTGGATAAAAAACAGGAAGGGATGATGGCAGGCCAGCAGCCACATCACGACTAAATAACGAAATCTGATTAATGGTCACGATCCGTCCTTCATGTGGAAAACAGACCACATGAAAAAGGGAGGAGACAAGCACTCCCATGGCATAGGTGTAATCGCGCCCCAAGAGAAAATTGAAATCCAAGGGGCCTGGAACAACCATCACGTCCATATGGACGGTTTTACCTCCCAAAGTAACAGGTAACCTTAGAAGGATCCCTAACGGTTGACTCGTTCTTCTGTTAAATGCCAACAGATTCTGTGTAACAGGCGCAAGCGGCAGCGAACCGAAAGCTTGCCAAGTAGTTGAGGATAAAACACTAACAGACGCGCCTTCGTCTATAATGGTGCTGGGTACGACCAGACCAAATGCCTTTACTGTGATCTCAAAAGGCACATAAGACGGAAGGCGGTATCCTGAAAATCAATTCCAATCAAAGGAAGCGACCAAACTACTTGGAGGGGCTACCATCGAACTGAGATGGTCTTCCCTTGGTGTTACGGAAGAAGAAGGAGCATCCTCCACGACCTCCATCTCAAAGGCAGGAGGAGTATCCTCCAGGACCTCCATCATAGGAGGTGGAGGAGCAACTTCTTGAGGTACAGGGATAGGAGAATCTTTCTCCAAGTCTGAAGAATCTGAAGAAACCAATAGAACATGAGGGTCGCGAGATCCACTCTCGACGGAAAAGACCTGGTGCACCGTAGAAGGGGCCAACTCAACCGATCCCACGACCAATGGTTGGTCGGGGATGGGCTCCTGAATTTGAATTTTCGAACAAGAGGGATTGACCAAGGATGAATCTTGACCGATGGTAGGATCAGTTGGTGGAGGACTCAAAGAAAGCTATTTGTACCCATCCGGAAGGCATGGTACAAAAACAGATGAGTTGTCCAAAACTCGTTTGGCTTCATCCATATACGGACAAAGGTGAATGGCATGGTGCCCTTCACACAACTTACAAGGATTGACAAGCTTACCCTGCTTCTTAAGAGTTTCACCAGCACTAACTGAAGATGTGCCCCCAACCTGACTCCCGGAAGCCAAAGGCAACAACGGGCGACCGTTGGACCATACTTCGAGCACCTTGGGAATGCCAGGGCAGTCTCGAAGAAGATGGTCTCCCGTGCACAACATGCAAGGGAACTTGACTTTCCATGAAAGGTTGGGAGGTTTATCAATGGAAGGATTCTTAGGCACAATAGCCGCAGAGCTAGCCTCTCCTTTATCAGACTTCTTCTTCTTTGTGTTCTTCTTCTTCTTCTTAGCCACCTGGTTACTCGAATCTAGACTTTCACCAAGTGAAGTAGAAGATGAAGACGCAGAAACATGCGAAGAAGGGGAGAGGTCCACCTTGGAATCAACATGATGTTGTTCAGGCGGAGTAACTGATTGAACAGTAGCCGAGACATTCGGGACCACAGAGGCTGAAAACAACCAAACAGGCAACCCAACAGTTAACCCCGGAAGGGACAACGTTGCCATATAAGGAGCGCCAACATTTCCAAAAGGAGGAAAAGGACCAGGATTCCCATCGGAGGGGATTCCTTGGTTGGTGAACTCTGGAAAAGTTGCCATTACAAACGATCTTCAGAACAACACCCTAAGGAAACTAACTTTAACCAGGAATATTTCGTGGGCAGTTAATTTTTAAAACATTGAAACAAAACTCTACCGTTTCATCTTTTAAGAGTTGAGAAACAGGAAAAAGGTGACTCTATCACTTTCAGATTGGAAAAAAGCGTGAAAGGACAAGCGCTTGATGACCTTTTAAAATTTAAAGAGTAAAAAAAGATCGAAATGACTACTCAGGAATACTAGGCAAAGGGTGTAGCAAATAACCGTGAACTGCAATATACACCTTGGTTTCAAAATGAAAGAGACATCAACCAAGGACTTAACGTACGTGCAGGCAATCTCCCCGAATGCTGTGTCCGGTGTATCACGGGTATAAGGCGGCAGAATCTGCTTCCTGTGGATAATGGATAGAAAGCTAGTGGGGTCTCCCTTTATATACACAACGGTACGGGGAGCACAAGTCCGTACTAGCGCTGTCTAAAGCCAAGAGGCGAATGACAACTACTAGGTT
Source organism: Pinus albicaulis (assembly GCA_034641835.2). NCBI lineage: Eukaryota > Viridiplantae > Streptophyta > Pinopsida > Pinales > Pinaceae > Pinus > Pinus albicaulis. Next base: position 914,990,344 of record CM076578.1, on the reverse strand, counting down.
TAAAGACGCCGGAACACGTCTCTAGCCTAGACCTCTAAATGTTGCGTTAAAGTTTCAATGCTGCCTTAGTGTAAATTGAATAAATTTTAATGCTTATCTTCAATTATGTCTCAGTTTCAAGGCCCTACCATATGTAATCTGACAATCTCCTGTATGCAGCTATATGAGAAAAGAAAACTTTTCAATTCGATGAATGCTATCTAGTTAAGGGAAGAGCTTCAAACAATGATGCAACGTAAAACAATACTGCAAATGAAATATTTTCCAAACTAGATGACTTTCACTATCCAAAAGTAATTTCAAACATTCAACGATGCTAATAATGCAATGTAATCTATGAAAAATCCTCTTTTTTTTTTCTTCGAAAACTATGTAATTGTAATCTATGCACAATTTCCTTTTCCTTTTCAAATGATAAGAATGCACTCAATGAATTTTTCGATGAAATGAGAATCTACCTAATGCATGCTTTTAATAAAAGAGAATGCACTCAAAGCGACTTTTAGCTTTCAATCATTAAACAATGTAATCTAAGTTCAATGATGGATCTCAAAAAATACTTTTCAATGCAATGTGATCTAATGCATTTTAACGAAAAGCAATCTATGAGACGAAAACTAAAAGTACGCAAATCTCCTTAATGAAGGATGAATGCAAAAGAGATGTAAACAAACACTAAGAATGAAATCTTTGTTTCAAACACTTTGTCACGAAATCCCTCAAAAGACGACAATACATATGAGGTCAAACACAAAGAGGACTTCCAAAGCAAGAGATCAAAACAAGGCATTCATTCCATTCTACATCAAACAATCATGGAAATAAGACATTTCAAACAATGAGCAATGTAATCTATGCTCATACAGTGAAAAGACCGGAAGGGAAAGACACACTGGTGAAGGATTTAGGGAAAAAATCTCAATTTTCAGACACCCTTAAATTGGCCCGACTTTGTCATTGAAAACTAGTGCCAACTGGCGCGACTTGCTCGCTGAAAATTAGCGCCAATGCCCAATTGGCGCGGGTTGCTGACTGACAACAAGCGCCAACGCCTGAAAATAAAAAAACAAAGAATTTCTCCCAACCAAGACCAGACTCACCACTTCAAGCAGAATCCAAAACAAACCCAGAAGCAAAGTACTGACCAAAATAAATTTCCGAACAAGGGTAAACCCTAGCACCTACAGGAGATGGTGCGACAGTCTGGCTGTAATCCGCGCCAGACAGGGGATGGCGCGAGTGATGAACTGGCAACCTGCGCCAATTGGCGCGACTGTCAGGGTGGAAACCGCGCCAATCAAGCCAACTCTGAAAGGTGAAAATTCGGAAAACAGAGGTCAGTTCTGATCCTCTAGGGCTGAACCAAAAGCCAAACACAAAAAGAGCCAGCCAAAAGAGCCGATCAAGCAAGCAGAATCGAGAAACAAACGAAAAGACAAGACAGTACTCCAAGCGTTCAGTTCATAAACTAACCCAGAGATTGACTCAAGCAGCTTTGATCTACTTCGCTAATGCAGAGCAATAGATTTTTGAAGGCTATCTGGCTAACTTCAGGCTCTGTCTGTAGCTTATAAAACAAACAACAACAAGCTAGACGATCCCCGGTGGAGTCGCCAATTTGTTGTAGAGGTAAATCCCCTCTGCAGATAGAGGCGATCCCTACTAGCCCAGACTGGGTCTAGCAACAATCATCCACGCTATAGCGCAGGTTCCTAATTGAAAATAAACCAACTAGCGATGAAGGCTTACTTGGAATCCAACGCTGTTACTTGTAGAAGAGGTAGCGCTCCCATTCCTTAGCCCTGGCAGATCACGATCCCCACGATCTCCGTGATAGGACACCTGCACAAGAGAAAAACAAAACAAACACAAGCATAAAATCCAGTAGATACAACTATATGTCAGTTAGAAAGGACATAACTCATCCTCATAAACAATAACAAGAGTGGAACCATAACCAATAGTCGTTTATTATTAATCAATCAAAGGAAGAATACAACCATAGTTCTGACGCTGAATTCTCCTTCGGCGGGTCGGCAACAGAACACGTCTCGAAAGCTTGTTAAGGATGGGACATACTTACCCTGAGAAACAAACATTCCACCATTGCACTGCCAAATTTCCAATCCCAGGAAATAATGAAGGAGGCCCAAGTCCTTCATCTCAAACTCTTTTGCAAGATTATCCTTGCATGAGAGTATCAACAACTCATCACTTGTAAAAATCAAATCATCTACATAAAGTACAATGATCAGCAACTTACCCTCCACCACAATCTGGTATAGGTTTGGATCTACCTCACTCTTGGAGAATCCAAGTCTGGTGAAATAACTGTCTATCCGTGTGTACCAAGCACGAGGTGCTTGTTTCAACCCATACAACGCTCTCTTGAGCCTGCACACATGCGACTCGCTGCTGAAGATCTCGAAACCTTCGGGCTGCTCTATGTACACCTCCTCCTCAATCACTCCGTTGAGGAACGCAGTCTTCACATCCATCTGATGAATGTGCCACCCCATCTGCGCTGAGAGAGAAAGAATCGTCCGTATGGAAGAATACCTTGCCACAGGTGCAAAGGCCTCCTCATAATCGATCCCCTCAATCTGTGAGAAGCCTCGGGCAACAAATCTTGCTTTGTACTTCTCCACACTCCCGTCAGCTGCCTGCTTCACTTTGTAGATCCACCTCGAACCCACCACTGATTTCCCCTCCGGTCTTGGGACAATCTCCCATGCACTGTTTCTGACAATCGAATCATACTCTTCCACCATGGCATCTACCCATGCGGGGTCCTCCACAACTTCCTTGAAAGAGGATGGCTCTGTCATGATACACTTTCTCATAAGAGCCATGTTTCCAGTATACCGGTCAGGTGACTGTCTCTGTCTGCGCTGTGATTTAGGTGCTCCTACAACCTTCTCTGCATCTTGAGCCAGTTGCTCAGCTTCTGTATTGCGCTTCCGCCCTCTGATGGTTGTCGCTGCATGAGTGGTTTCTTCCACTCCATGAACTTCCTCTTGTGGCTAATCCACATCCTGAAACTCATCCTTAGGAACTAATAGCTCCTCATCTGCATGCAAGTGTAGCTCCCTCTCAAGCGAACACTTCATGGCTTTCTCCTCCTGAAATTTTATATCCCGCCGCACAACAGTCTTGCGACTGTCTGGAAAATACACCTGATATTTGTGGGGCGTATCTGTGTACCCCACAAATATCCCAACCTCTGCAGTCGGCTCCAGCTTCTTCCTGGCATCCCTCGTCACATGAATGTAAACAGGTGAACCAAAAATCCTCAAATGGGAAATATCAGGCCTCTTACCAGAAAACGCCTCCTCGGGTGTACTCATGCCAAGTATCCTGTGAGGACAATGGTTCTGCACATATACTGCAGTATTGCATGCCTCCGCCCACAAGTGAATGGGTAGGCCCTGATCATGCAACATCGCCCGTGCAGCACCCACGATCGTTCTATTCTTCCGCTCAGCAACCCCGTTCTGCTGTGGGTTATGAGGTGCTATGAGATCTCTTCGAATTCCTTCTGCGCTGCAAAAGTCCTTGAATTCGCCAGAGATGAATTCACCACCATTGTCGCTCCTAAGAGCCTTCACCTGCTTCCCCGATTCTTTCTCAACCAGTGCCTTGAACTCACATAACTTTGAGTATGTCTCACTCTTCTTCTGCATGAAGAAGATCCAACAATTACGAGAAAAATCATCAACAAATATCGCATAATACCTATGCTTTGCTGTCGAAGCTACTGAGAAAGGTCCACACACGTCTGTGTGAATTCTCTCAAGGACCGTCGTGGCGCGACTATGCTTCTCGTGAAAGGTGGGTTTCACAAATTTTCCCAAGGTACACCCCTTGCACTGATCTGACTGCGCAAGAGTGCCTTTAGGAAGCCCAGTATAAATCTACTGCAGTATCTTCAAAGCTCCATGGTGAAGGTGGCCCAATCTCCAGTGCCACAGCTCGCCATCATCCCGGCTCACCACTCCTTCTCCGCCTTGCTCGCTATTGTCACAACATCTACTCCGCACTGATAAAGGTTCTTAACTCGAACCCCTATCCTCCGAACCATCAGCTTGCCTTACCAGGCAGAAAGCCTTTCCTTCGCTAAAGACAACATCATATCCCTTATCTTCTAACATTGCCATAGAGATAAGATTCTTCTTCAATCTTGGAATATGCATCACTTCCTTCAATACAAAGGGTTTACCAGATTCCCTCTCAAAGGAAATGGTACCGATACTGGTCGCACTGTATCTACCATCATCGCCCATCTCGATGTCCACTCCAAGATCTTTCTCATCCAAATCAGTAAACAAATCTTGATCTCCTGTCATGTGAAAAGACGCACCACTGCCAAGAAACCACACTGAACCCATCACACTTGAAACCAAGCATGTGATCAGCGAAAAATATAGCTCAAACTGTGAGGCTATGGCCTCTCCAGCTACAGATCCAGTAGCCTGCTTATTTTTCTTCTTCTGCAGACAATTTCTAGCATAATGTCCGTGTTGGTGACAGTGAAAGCACTTCACCTTGGATATTTCTTGCTTCTTGCCTTTCACACTGGAATGAGAAGCTTTCTTGCTCTTCCCCTTATTTGCTTTGGCAGCCAAAGTGAAATTCTCTTCATCAGAGTTCTTTGATGATGATCCGTCCCTGGTACTCCGCCTTATCTCCTCTTGCACAAGATCCGACCAAAGTCGCTCCCATCCTGGCAATTTCTCCCGACCATTGACAGAGTCCTGATAGGAATGCCAACTCTTCGGAAGCCCAAGGAGAGCCAAGCTCACCAAGTCCTCATCATCTACAATCACCCCCACACTTCCCAGCTCATCCCTGCATTGGATGAACTTCGTGAGGTACTTGGGCATACTGTCGCCTTTCTCCATCTTTATGTTTCTGAGTTTATCCTTGAGCGCCAACTTCCTCTGGTTGCTCTTGCTTTGGAATAAATCTGTCAAGGCTTTCCACACCAAGAATGGAGAAGTCGTACCATGCAGGCCGGACACTATGTGATCCTTCACGCCCTCCAACAAAATCCTTCGAAACTTTGCTGTCTTCTTTTGCCAAGCCTCAATTACGGCAGCATCACTAGAAGTAGGCTTTGGGACTTCAGCATCTATTAACTCCTTCAACCCATTGTCATCTAACACCAATTCCATCCTATCCTTCCATGCAATATAATTCGAGCTGCCCTCAAGGGCATACTCCAATCGCAATCCGTTGAAAGACATCTCAACTTCAACACCAAGAAAACACTACTGCAAATTGAAATTCCACCAGCACAAAACTCAACCGCTTCAATGTTTTGCAATTGCTCCAATGATCAATACTGCTCCGATACCATGTATAAATTTGAATAAATGTTAAATTATTCACCGAGATTATCTTGATCACACACTATTTGAGCTTCATGCATAATACATAACCTTTTCTACTATTGATCATCAATTTGCGGAATTAAAAACAATCGCATGCGCACATTAAAACCATAAACAATAACACATATAAAAACAGTATTTATGCGAAAGATTAAAGCTGAAAACCCCCAACTATCTGTATATTATAATGATAGAGATCATGTAACAATCATAGTACAAAATCCTCACAAGCTCTCAGCACTATCTCCAATTGTTACACACTACACAAGCTCAGATCGTGCAAAACACTTGCTCTAATCTGCTCCACTTGTTAGCCAGCCTATACTACGCAATCTAAAATAGATAATCATGAGATCAAGGTTCAAATCCCACTAGTATGTACTGCGCAATCCTCATTGGCTTCTCAATCAATGTGTGTGCAAATCTCATGCACCAGTATAGTCACAACTGATAGTCACACTGCTCTTTCACCTACCTCTTCACTGGTCTCCACTGAAACTGTCCATGCACTGAAGTTAACTGATGTATTCTTTAGTTGATTTATGAGTTTATAATTAGTGAATTAATTAATAATTAATTCACATCACTCTCACTAATTGTATCAATCAGTTAGACTAGATACAACTAGCTCAACTAAGTTAAACTGAACACAACTCCATTAACTGTCTCATCAACTCCACCAAACTCTGTCACATGAGTTCTAACTGAAGTCAACCATGCAATAACTCCACTAAACCCTAGGAATAGCGTAATTCCTTCTGTCAGCTGCATGTGCCACATCCAGGCATCAAACTGAAGTGCTCCAAGAGGATAAGATAATGTTTAGAGTCCAAATATTATTAAGAGCTAATAATATTCGACATATCTATTTTTAGACTGGAAATGTAAAAATAGATTCCGCCCAGTATGTCTAAAATTAGAATTCCATCTATTTCTTCCGACTTGACCAAACATCCACAAATAGCATCCTGCAACTCATAGAACATGATCCATATGTCTAAAAATAGACATAGTCTAAAAATAGACTTTGCGCCAAAAATACCTTGCAGGCCCACTTAGTGAAGGCGACTCCTTCCCACTAAGCTCCTCATCTTGTTGCAATCTCAACAGCACAGTGTAAAATCTAAATCTTGTAACCATACATCAGTTAGAGAGGATGTAATTCATTGCATCAAAGAAAAGACACATGAATGAAACCATAATCAAAGTCGCTTATCATTAAAATAACAAAGGAAAGATACAACCCAAAGCTCTAATGCTGGATCTTCCTTCGGCAGGGCTGACAGCGGAGAAAGTGTCAATGAAGCTTGTCGGAAACGGGACAAAGCTCTCTCTCTTCGGCTTGGCTCTCAAAGGCTGTCTGGAGATAGTCTCCTTGCTACAAGTTCAACTCTTCTCTTCTAGTACTAGCTTTCTAAGGGAAAAAGGAAAGCTTATATAGATGGTGGAAGGGGAGTTGGGATCCCTACAATTATGGGATTGGCCCTATCCTTAAGGAAGCTTCCATGATAGGTGGAAAACCACCTCCCATACATGGAGATCCGGAGCCAAACCTCCCAACTCATTTTAGAGACTCATTCAGAAGTTTGTTGGAATTAAACTTCTGCCATTTATTTTTAAAAAACAATCCTTATTAAGCTTGGCGCGAGTGAGACACTGGGATAGGGCACCAGTTGGCGCGCGCTCTATGGTGGATTTTCCCCATTGGCGCGAGGGCTGAACTGGCTAGTCGTGCCAAGGCCAAAAGATCAGTTTTTAGGGTTTTACAAGGAAAAATTTCTTCAGAGGAATGATTGTCTTTGTCAAGGGGGATGCCATGAAAGTGATTTTAGGTTATGTCACTACTCACAGGTCACGGGAAAGGCCCTCCAATGTGCGGAACGGGGAATGGCACGGACGGTGACAAATTATTGTGTAACAGATGCCCCCTAAAGAATGAGGCCCGAGAGAGAGAGAGGGGTGAAATGCTTTATGGGAACGTGCCCAACTGAAAACACTGCCGTTGGAAAACCTGCGTAGAAAAATACAACTGATATCTCAAATATATGATATGTGGTATGGGTGCAGCCATCCGTAATAGAGTATACAATAATCATGATTCAAGGTATGGACACAGCCATCCAGTAAGGATCAATCAACAGACTCAGGTATGGTCGCATCCATCCAATCAATGAGTCATGTAACCAATCATGATAATCCACAAAATCTACAGCCTGGATTCCATCAGAAAAAACCCAGGGTCTTGCGCTCCATCTCGACCCAAAATGCTTACAAGTCCTAGCATGTGAATAAGTGAGCTGAAGTCGAACATGCAAGAACATCGTCTGATTACCAGCCAATAATGAAAGCCGTTAACAGACGTGAGAGGAACCACCAATAATGAAGATGGCCCTCAAGGTACTAGAGGTACAATCCACGGAATGTGAATAGTGAGCTGGCATCGAACACCTACAGAATCATTCGATCGAAGGTCAATGATGAAAACCTTGTGTCGAATGCGAAGAACCTGCCATTGAGGCATGAAGGTTTCAAGGTACTTGAAGGGAGTCTCTAGATCCGCTTCCTGGATAATGAGTTGAAGTCGACAGGAAGTGACCTTGATCGAAGGTGAGCCATAGTGTTTCCCACATCATTGACGCGAGACATAGGAACATAATTTTTGTGAATCAGGATCAGTAGAGAATTAGAGGAGGGTTGAAAACTGCAGAGGTCAACTTCTCTTGAACATATCGGCTGCATGACACTGGATTTGGAAGTATTTGACATCAAAATTTCAGGGGTCATGATGACGAGGCAAAGAGTAGATGAGTGGTCAAAAAGGATTACCCAAACCCATGGCGGCAAGAAGAAAACGAGATGAGATGTCCCCAACTTGACACAAATGCAGACAAGTGCCATGTTCAAGAGCGACATACTACCGACACGAAGATGATATTGGTTCCTTTTTTCCCCACCATTTCTAGCGAGTACCCCAATTATTTTTGAAAACTTGAAGGGGATAGCATATGCTTGCGATATAAGTTTTTCCTTCAGACAAATCCAACCTAGTGCATTTAACGAGCCCTAGGAAGGAGGAACTCGAGTAATGTCATTACGACGGAATCTGATGTCATCAGGTTTTAACGAGTCTGAAAAAGGAAGAACTCAACGTCTTTTCATGTTTAGAGAGTTTGAAAAGACGACGAAAAAGTAAACTCCAACAGTCCCTTTTCATAGATAGTTCCTCTGATCCGAAAAGGTAGAAAACTATGTCTGAGAAAACCTCCTAGTCATGATAGACTAGGGTATTCCTTTTTCGTAAATAATTTATCCCAGCCCGAAAAAGGGGTAAACGTACACTGGGTAGATTTCGTTTCACAGCCAATTTAACGAGATCAAAATGACAAGGGACTCGACAATCTTTTCATGTTAGAGAGCCAGAAAAGAGCTGAAAGATGACTCCAGTAATGAATTTTTTGTGTTTTTACCGAGTCCGAAAAAGTATAAAATACAACTCGTATCGTCATCCTAGTCGTGTGAAAACCTGTTACTGCACAAGAAAGCAAGCGTAAAACCCATTTTTCGACAAAATATAATAAAATATTGGAAAAATAAGCTTCAAAACCTAATTTGATTTTGAAAAGTTATAAATATGACAAAAATAGTAAAAACATAATTACTTTTACTTTTTACCTCTTGTGGAGAGCAACAATGAGTTTTTCCTGTGCAAACTTGTGGCGACGATTGTGGACGATCCAGTGCATCAATTTAGATCTCATTTTTTCCAGGTAAGAGGCGCTTCCCTTAGCTATGTTCTAATCCATTTTTTATAGCATTCCATTGTGATTTAGGATCCCAGAGGGGATATTTTCAAATTTAGGGCTCGCCCAATTGGCGCGGGTATGGGGCACGGACGCGTGCCAATTGGGTTCTTTTCGCAAAGGGGTCGCGCCAGTTGGCGCGCCTCTCAGCAAAACAGTTGTGCCAACCGCACAACCTCATTTTCCGCTCAATTTTTACAAAAAATGAACCAATCAACTGGATTTTTGAATGTTCAAGGGATCTAATGAAGTGTTTGTGACCATTTTGGTGCAGGTACAAAAGTCACAATGGTGATCGAATGGAAAGAAAGGGAGCATAGTGAAGAAGATGAAATGGAAATGGGGAATGAGCAATGCATGAACGCTCTCTGGGATTGCGGCTTAAAAAAGTTCTTCTTGACACCATGTCTCAGGGCACAACCTAAATTGCTGCAATACTTAATCAGTATCTGGGATGAGAATGAAGAGAATTTTAGGCTTCGAGACCAAGTGCTGGAGCTCGAAGTATCCGACGTTTACTTCATAACCTGGATTGTCTCACAGCGGTCCAGTCCCGATCTTGACAGGTACTAGGCCATCTGGTGAAAAGATGTCAATGGTAATGGAAAGAGTGTGCCCAGGGGCACGAACAGGATCAGATAGTGGGAAGGTTGACATCCACACTGTTCCCAAACTAGCACTCAGAGTGATGCTCCATACCATTACGCGGGCTGCGGGGTCGCAAGCGCCGCATGACGCTACTAAAACACAGCTCCTCATAGCATTGGAATGCATGAAAATGAGACTATTTGATTGGGCTACTGTCGTAACCATGAATATCAAACGACAACTGACAAAGTGTAAGAAGAAAAAACTGAAGAAGTTTGGGTACGGATCTATCTTGGTATCGTTCATCCTTGAACGACTACCAATCTTCCAGGGCCAGGGGGCGATAGTCAAAAATCCACCGTTGAGAGAGCCACGGATGGCTTGATGGGCAGCACTGATGCCCAGAGCAGGAGGGGGCCAACAAATTTCATGGAGGCCCGAGTTCTTCGTATGGATTCAGCGACAGTTGATCGTCGTAGAGGACTGGCCCTATGCCGGTACCGACTTCACGGGAGACCCAGATATTCCACTCCCAGAAGGAGAGGACTAGGATGAGGAGCTGGGTAAGACTCTTTTTGATTTTGTGTATTTTATGAATTTTTTTTTGGTATACATGCATGTCCTAACAAACAATCCTATATGTATGCAGATGTTGTCCCAGAGAGGCCCACCAGGATGTCGCCGATTGCACGGAGGACCCCTCTTGCCTATGACCCTCAAAGCGAGGGTGGCGAGGGGAGTGAGCTAGTTCAGAACTTGGAGGGAATCGCCCGTGGGATCCCAGATTATGCTCGCCTAGCAGATGTCCCTATGGCTTATCAGAGGCACATCGTGGGGGTGCCTAGTCACCTACATCGTTTACTGAGGCGATTAGTGCGGGCAGTGACATGCTACCATGAGCACCATGCTGATTATTCATCTAGGCTTTTCATTTGCACATTTTTGAGATACATGTTGTCTCTGGATATTATTAAAACAGACATGTACATTTTTTAGATTTTATGTGATGCACACAAACTGCAAACATTTCAACACACAAAAACACACATATATATATATATCTATTTTTGGATGGATATTTTTCACATATGATGATGTTTTTTATAAGTTGCGTAAATGTCTATCTAAAACCCATTTAGCTACTACATCTGTTAACGCATTCATGTGTCTAGGTATATGTTGATATGTAATGTAATCAAAATTTCTTTCCAGTAAACAAATACGTAGATACAATTGTAAAATGGATGGGTTCCTAACTGAATAATTACCATTGAGTTGTAACACTACAAGCTGTGAGTCCAAATATACAAGTAATGCACGAATACCGAGGTTAACAACCTCGCTCAATAATTCTAAAATGACACTATATTCCGCGACATTATTTGTAGCAGGCCCTAGAAAAACACCTTGCAAATTGACTAACTCCCAGCAGGATTGTAGATTACCCAGGCTGCCGAGGACAGATTCCTGGTACTGCGGGAGGCACCATCCGCGAAACCGACAAAAGGAGTAATACACATCTGCACAATCAGGAAGACCCAACTAGCAGAAAGATGCTTACAAAGCAAACCACACCACACATGCACAAAAATGAAATCACTCACTTATGTACACACACCACACAAGAATAATTAAAGCATAGTACTTCTTCAGGTACATCCCATTTCTAGGCTGTGCCAAAAGAATACCTTCATAGTCGATTAGCTCATAGGCCCCATTTTTTAATACTCGTTTGACGATATAGGGCCCATGCCACATGGGTTGGAATTGGCCCACTCCAAGTTTATCATGTGCTTGATCATATAAGAGGATGAGGTCCCCTTCGATAAAAGAACGTGGAGAAATTGTTTGATCGAAATGAGCTTTAACTCACTTTTTCTGTGCCTCAATAACCAAAGAAACCAAATGGCGAGTTTCTTCCAACTGTTCCAGATATAGGAGACGTTCTTCCTCCGGGGAAGTGTTAGGCAGTAGTTCCACAGCCAACTTCAGCGAAGGGATCTCACATTCAACCGGAAGAGTCGCTTCCAAACCATACACCAACTGAAAAGGTGTGAATCCGGGTGCGCTCTTTACTGACGTTCGGTAGGCCCAGAGAGCTAAGAACAATTGGAGATTCTAGTTGGATTTGTGAATATGAATTCTTCGTTGAAGCATCATGACAAGTACTTTGTTCATGGCCTCAACCTGGCCATTCGCCTGAGGGTAGTATGGCGTTGAGCTATCATGACGCAAGCCCAACTTAGATGTCATCTCTGCCATCATGTAGTCCCGAAAATGAGTGCCATTATCGGTGACGATGGCTTGAGGAACTCTGAAACACGTAATTACATGGTTGAAAATGAATTGAGCGGTTGTCTTTTCGTCAGCATCTAATGTAGGCATCGCCTCGGCCCACTTGGTGAAGTAGTCTATGGCAACGACTATATAAGCATGCCCCCCGGTAGAGTTAGGGTTACATGTCATAAAATCAATGCCCCATTTGGAAAAATTGCCTACGGTAATGACAGGATGTAAAGGTAGGGGTGGCGCACGCATCTTGCGCTGAAAGATCTGGAACGCATGACATTTTTGAACTGCAACAATACAATCTTTGAATATAGACGGCCATAAGTAACCCGCACATAGAATCTTCTGGGCAGTAGCATAACTGGACATTTGACCGCCACAGGCGCCGCTGTGACAGTCATTTAGGACTTTCTCAGCCTCTTCCAGGGTCAAACATCGGCGGAGCACAGAATCAACTCCGACACGATATAAGGTATCTCTAACAATGCGATATGGTTGAGATTGATGCCGAACGCGACGTTGAGCATCCTTCGTCAACTCGGACCAGAAAATGGATGTATGAAGGTATACGATGATGTCACTGTACCATGGGTCATGAGTGCTGATTAGAAAGAGTGTTTCATCCGGGATATGATCCTCAGATTGAGATGGAACAAAGTCTGTAGGGAGAGAGCAGATAAGATCAACAAAAACCAGTGACTTCGTCGATTTGGCAGTGGTGCACTCCAAATCGGAATCCTGAAGGATGACAATCCACTTGGAGTACTTTCCCCCCAGCAATTGTCGAGACAGGATATAAGTCATGGGGTTGCAGTCGAAAATCACGGTTACCGTACGCAATAGGATGTAATGGCAGAATTGCTGAACGACCTGGACAGAGGCAAGCACCAACTTCTCGACGTGGGCATAGTGCATTTCAGTGTCGATAAGATTCTAAGACAGATAATAAACCACATATTCATTTCCGTCGTCATTGTCCATTACCAGAACCATGGCTATTGTGCTGAAAGCGACAGCTAAAAAGAGGGTAAAATCGCGATGATAGTTGGGAGGATGTATTAATGGAGCGTTGATGAGAAACGTTTTAAGCTTATCAAGGGATTGCTGGGAAATCTCATCCCAATGGAAGGGAACGTCCTGTTTCAAAAGTTGCGTAAACCCCTTTCCCACTTCTGCATAGTTCGGGATAAAGCGATGTAAGAAATTTGCTTTCCCCTGAAGACTCTGAAGTTGATGCAATGAGGATGGGGATGGGAGATTAAAAATGGCCTCGACCTTGAAGGGGGTCAAGGAAAATTCCACATTTAGAGACAATGAATCCCAAAAGACGACGAAAATCAACGCAAAAGACACACTTGTGAGGATTAAGCCTGATATTGTAACGTCTGCAACAGAGAAAAATCTGGCGGAGGTGTTCAGGATGATCTTCGCGCCGAGATGAATGAGCCGGAAAATCGTCCAGATATGGCTGGACAATGTGACGTATGTCATGAAAAGCATAGGACATATCATGCTGGAAGGTAGCCCCAGCATTTTTTGAGACGAACGGGAGCTTCTTGTAGGCGAATGTGCCCCATGAACAGATAAAGGCAGTCTTATGTTGATCGGCAGGTAAAATATTAATTTGATTGTAACCCGAGAAGCCATCCATGATGGAATATATCTCACTCCCCGCGTAGTCATCGATGATTTGATCTATGAAAGGAGTGGGATAGTTGTCCTTAGGACAATCCCGATTGATGTCTCGATAGTCAACACAGACCCGAATAGTGTCCTGCTTCTTATCTACAAGGAAAATATTAGAAACCCATTCTGTGAGGGGAATTGGATAGATGAAGCTCGCGTTAAGAAGTTTCTCAACTTATGCCTTTATAGCAGCGGCTTTTCGGGGATGCACTGGGCGCAGACGCTGATGCACGGGCTTCGCACCTAGATAGGTGGGAATGTCATGCACGACTATACTGGGATCAATCCCAGGCATCTCTTCATAGGACCATGTGAAAACATCTCGAAATTCACGAAAAAGGCTCGTGTATACTTGAATCTCTTCAGGAGAACAAGTAACTCCCTCGTGAATGTTCTCGACGACCCCTAGTTTAACGAAGATGTCGATAGGCATTTTTTGTGTGATGTTACTTATATTTCCCTCCGAAAGAACCTCATGAGTCGATATTGGCGTTTGGAGAGGCGGAGTGGGAACCTGAGATACGAAGCACTCCAGACTATTAGATATTGCCCCCAGGCCAGGCATGAATGAGGAACGATGATGTCCATCGCTCCATGGCAGATCTTCAAGAGATATCGTTTTAATGATAGCTTCATCAGACAGGAAGACTTCTCTTAAAGGATGGGGCGAATCTGCATCGCCGAGCCAAGGGGATTGAGAATATACATCTAGAGCCATGCTCAAAGGAGCATGTTTAGGAGGAGGAGGATTTGATGCAGCAACGATCTCACAATAATTAATTTCAACTGGAGTCAAAGGCATCGATTCTCCAAAAGAGGTCACCTGTTCAGAAGAAGGGATGATCCACGAGTCGTATGACCTAGAGATCATGTTGACTTGAACGGTGTTCGGTGGTGCCGCGGGAAAAATACCCATGAGAACAGGGTCCTTCAAAAGACCAAGTCCTACACTGTTAGGGGGATTGGTAATTTGATCCACGTATGGTACGTTGTTCTCAGAGGATGAGGTGAAGAAAGACAGTTGATCGACAGTGATAATATTTCCCTCATGAGGAAACTTCATAAGCCGAAAGAGGGTGGACGGAACGCATTGCATGGCGTGTGTCCAACTGCGACCAAGAAGAAGATTGTAGTTGAGTTTGGTGTCAACCACTTCTACTTCCATGTTGACTGTCTTACCTTGTAATGTGATCGGTAAACTCACCAGAACACCCAAGGGTTTTTATTCCCTACCATCAAATGCCTCTAGGGCATTGGGAGATGAAGTAAGAGCTGGAGAGCCAATGGCCTTCCAGCAGGTAGACGACATAACACAGGTAGAGGCACTTTCATCCACAACAGCTCTATGAATGTTGAGGCCGTTGATACCGACTTGTATAACAAGAGCGATTTTATGTGGAAGTCGGGGGACAAAATTTTCCAGATCGAAGGTGAGAAGACTAGAATCGGCAGGATCAATTCCAACGATTGCAGACAACAGGGCTTTCCGTTGTGATGGGAAACTTTGAAGCACTTCCAACGCAGACATTTCGGAAGGTGCCTGTGCCAGATCCTCAACAATACTGTAATGCTGAGCAGCACGGGCGTTTGAATTATAGGAATCTTTTCGAAGAACACCTTTGGAAGGTGGCCTTACAGCGGGTTCAGTGCTGGGCTTCTCAATTTCTAAAGGACTAGAGACGGGTGGGGGAGGCGGGCCATCAACGAATTCCTTCCCAGATGCTTGGTGTGATCCGGCATAATCCTTCGAACGAGTGGAAATCGAAACAAGTGCAACATCATTCATCATGAAAACTTGGGACCCAAATGGTGCAGATGGTGAAGGCTGCTCGACCATCTGGGTCTGCTGAGATGGGAAAGGTTATTTGAGAATTTCCGGAGTCCCTTTAGAGCCTTTTAGAAGTTGACTAACCTTGGATCGTCTGGGACAATCTTTGGTGTAGTGGTCTTCATCACAGATCAGGCAGGGGTACTTCAGTTTCCATTGGGAACCATCATCAGCAGGAGGTTTAGAGGATTCTGGTTTCGAGGCATCAGATTTGGATTTGCCTTTGCCCTTCTTCTTCCCTTTGGAAGTATTTTCCACAGGATTGACCTAAATGGCATTGAACTCCGCGGTCTTACCAGAATCTGAGGTTGCGGGAAGAGCAGAATTATTGGAAGAATTGGACTTCTGCTTCCCATTAGAGGACTTCCGGGAAGTCTAAGAAACAAAACCAATAACACCGTCCACCGATGGGGTAGCTGGTGCTTTAGAGGTCCCTGGCTGCGCGGCATGAGTCAAGATATCATATAACGTGCCAGACTAAGAGTACACCAAATCGAGGTACTAGGCATGAGCGATGGCTTGTTCTTCGGTTACACATGCCCCCATAGCAATATCCTGAGAGATCTTGTTAACAAAGGAGGTAATGAACCAATGAGTTAGAAGATGATTAGAAATATCAAACTTGATCAGACGACGACGACATCGCCACTCATGAATATGGTCTGATATGTGAGTGGCTTTATCCTGCTTCAAATATGTCAGGAGATGCGTCCTGGCTTCGTAACGAACTAGTAACTGGAAATGTGTCAGAAAATCCATAGCTAGAGTATTAAAGTCTTGAAAAACAATGCGGGGTAGTTATATATACCAATTAGCAGCAGTTCCGGTAAGAGTGCGCTGGAAAAGACGTAGACAAATGGAATCATCCACCCAAGAGTTCGAGGAAGACCATAGGTGGTAGGTCATGACATGTGCTTGGGGGTCTTCCCCAGCTTTGCCCTCAAATTTAGGACATTCACCAGTCACCTTGGTCAGAACTAGAGGCTAATATGTATTATGGAGAATTGGATCATTGGTCAATTTAGATACATCCGGCAATTCCAACGTGGAAAGGAAAGGTAACTGAGGATTAAAAGGCATGCCAGGCCCCTGATAAGGACATGTACCTGTACTCCACCCTGATTGAGCATAATTTTTCCCCCATTGGTTCTGTCCCAGAGGATTCTGACCATAGGGGGTGTAAGTCGCATAATTAGGTTGATACGGTTGTTGATAACCAGTGTATGGGGGTTGATAACCAGGGTACTGACCCTGATTATATGTAGGCCCCGTTTGAGCAGTGTATGGGTTTGACTACTGAGTATAGGTATAGCCTGGTTGTTGAAGGTAATAACCAAAACCTTGGGGCGGGTTGTAAACCGGTCTAGATTGACCTTGAAGGTAATAACTGCCTTGGGGTCGAGTGGGATGTTGGTAAGTGGGGCCCTGCTGAGCCTGATAAGTGGGGCGCACAGACGGATTTCGCTGTGGCATAGAATAGATCTGTTGTTGAGCAGGGTTAACTGGATGTGCAGACTGTCCTGGTTGAACAGGTTGACCTAGCTGAACAGGTTGTCCTGGTTGCACAAGTTGACCTGGATGGTGAAGGACACTAGGTTGCCCCGGCTGAGCCGATTGGCTTGATGGCAGGAGAGGGCCAGGTTGTGCCTAATAACCATGTTGACCTGTAACAGGACCATAAGATGGCCCTGGATATGCAACATTAAGACCAATGGGAAACTGAGGTTGCTGAGTTTGCACCATAGGTTGAGAAGGATGGATTCCCCCCCCAGGACCGTAGAATGGTCTAGGTTGATACCCCGGTTGGCCTGTGGGTCCTTGAGGTTGCCCTGGTTGGACCACAGGGTGAGGCTGTAGAGGTTGACCTTGAGGATTGTAGGACTGCCCTTGCGGACCGTACAACAACCCCTGCTGGCCCGAAGGTTGTCCCTATAAGGCTTATCCTTGCGGGTCATACAGATAACTAGGCTGGCCGGAAGGTTGACCCTGGAAGGGTTGTCCTTGCGGGTTGCAAGGTTTCCCAACCTGGGTAGATAGAAAACCGTGAACATACTGATAAGCCTCTGGAGTAGGAAAATGAAGAGGGTTACCTTGCTCATCATACTGATATGGAAAAACATAGATCGAGGTACCATCCGGTCCATAATGGGAAAAATAAGGATGGTTGGGATCTTGGGAGGATTGAACAACCTCAGAGTTTGAAGGCTGTAAAGATAACCTATACTCCTTAGGAGAGATATTCTCCGGAATAGCATATGTTGTGTAAATGTCTTCAGGAAGTGACGAGGTCCTGGTGGACTGAGTAGTGACAACGGGCATAGATGCAACTACGCAGAGAGTAGGCCTAACAGGTATTGATGTGACATGAGGAGATGACGTGAGAGGTGTCAATGGCGACATCCCTAACGAAGGAATAACCGACCTCGTGGACGGAGTCAATATTCCCATAGAGGCCACTGTAGCCATGACCTGACTTAAGGACCTATATCCCGCTGGAAGCGAAGGACCAGGCGAAGACATGACAGAAGACTCGGGGTTTTTTTCTGGAAAAAGATGGTAATATTCACCAGATGTAGGAATTTCATCACTAGGAGAATGACTGGGCGAGTCCATATCTAAAAGACGGTGAGGACTAGGAGGTATAATGGCAGCCAAGAAAGGTGATCCCGATGTAAGAGGAGGGAAATATTCCCCTACTCCAAATCCAAACCAAGCATTGGATAAGGGCCAATTGAACTCAACTGGACCACCAAAGGGAAGCTCAGATATGACTGGTCCCCCATCGGGAAACTCATATACAATAGGTTGCTGAGGTTCAGCAGAGGACTGAGAGACCTTTGATGAATCGTCTGTGTAAGGAATACCAGTAGACGAAACTGAGGGTTCTGCCACTGTGACAGTAACGAAAATAGGAAGAGATCAAAACAAAGAGACACAGGCAAAAACCAAGGCAAACAATCAAACGGTCGAAAAACAATCTCTAAAAGGCATGTGATCGTAGGTGATTAATTTTACCAAATTGAAACAGGAAAATTTCACCGTTTCATGTTTTAAGAGTCTAGAAACGAGTAAAAGATGTCTCTATCTCTTTCAATTTGGAAACAATCGTGAAAGGACAAGCGCTTGATAATCTTTTCAAATTTAATGAGTTAGAAAAGATCGAATTGACTACTCTGGTAATCTAGGCAGATGGTTGTACTAGATATCCGTGAACTTCCATATACACCTTGGTTAAAAAATGAAAGAGAAATCAACCAAGGACTTGACGTACGTGTAGGTAATCTCCCCGAATGTTGTGTCTGGTGTATCACGGGTATAAGGCGGCATACTCGGCTTCCTACGGATAAAGGATAGCAACCTAGTGGGGTCTCCCTTTATATACGCGACGGTACGGGGAGCACAAGTCCGTACTAGCGCTGTCTAAAGCCAAGAGGCAAATGACAGCTACTAGGTTTAACGACGCCGGAACACGTCACTAGCCTAGACCTCTAGATATTTCGTTAATGTTTCAATGTTGCCTTAAGGTAAATTGAATAAATTTTAGAGTTGATCTTCAATTATGTTTCAATTTTAGGTCCTACCGAATTTTATGTCTCAAAAATCCTTTAAATGCACACTACACGCCACAATATATCACTTTGTTCGATGAAGAGCTAACTACGAGAAGGTTGAGAGCTTTTCAAACAATAACAAAATGATCAGAAAACATCCCCTACTGTCTCTAATGCACGCTAACGAAACTAAAAACTTTTCCCTTAGAGTTATATAACACTAATAATGCAGAAAAACTTTCAATTTTCACTAACTAATCAAAATGCAAAGAGATTTGTTTTTATATTTTCCAATGTTTTAGATCAAAATGCACCAAACGAAATGAAAAACTAATAAAGAGACCAATTTGAGAGATGATAGTGAAAGAGTAGAAACAAACAAGTTCAATCAATGCAAAACACACAATCAGAACTCAAACTGATGGAGAAATCCCTCAAATCCAAGAAGAATCTCAAAAGACTCATACAAACCGTGTGATCTAGGCTCGAAATGAGACAAAGCGAAACTTGAATGAAAAAGAGAGAAATCACTCAAATAATGCAATGATACAATGAAATCCAACGAAACAAATGCAAGGAAGCAAAAATGAAGTTGACTGAACAAGCGAAAACCAAAAACTCCCACGGGAGGCTCAGCACACTATAGCACCTAGAAGCCCTAGGGCTAGAATGCAAAACTGATGGTGGAGGGCAAAAAACCGGAGGAAATAGGTCAAACACATTCAACAAGGAATTCAAGGCACTCAATCAGTTAGAAAAATGACACCAAAACCAAAAATCAGACTCAGAGGGCTCAAGAACAAGTAAAATCTAACACCAAACAGGGTTGGTGCGACTGTTTGGCTGTATCTTGCGCCAAAACAGGGTTGGCGTGGGGGCCTAACTAGGAACAAGTGCCAGTTGGCACGAATGTCAGGCTAAAAACTGTGCTAATGGAGTTTACTATGGAAAGAAAATAAAAAGAGAAAACAAAGAGTAGATCAGGTATGGTGGGGGCTGAACAGAGGTTTTACACCAGAAGGAGACAAACCAGAAGGTAAATCAATCACACAAAAGCCAAAAGCAACCGAAAGAGAAAAGACTAACTCCAATCAATTCCCCAGTGGAGTCGCCAGTTTGTTGGAGAGGTAAATCCCCTCTGCGGACAGAGGCGATCCCTAATAGCCCAGATCGGGTCTAGCAACAATCAATCACGCAGTGACACAGGTCTCTAGTTACAAAATGACAAAAACATAACGAATTTCCTACCTCAGGTCCTACGCAATGGTCGTTGGAGAAAGGATGATGCTTCCCGTCCTTCGCTTTGGCAGATCACAATCCTTCCGCTTAACGCATTCGAGCACCTGCACACATGCAAAGGATACAATGATACACAACGTAAAATCTAAATCTTGTAACCATACATCAGTCAGAGAGGATGTAATTCATTACATCAAAGGAAAGACACATGAATGAAACCATAATCAAAGTAGCTTATCATTAAAATAAAAAAGGAAAGATACAACCCAAAGCTCTGACGCTAGATCTTCCTTCGGCGGGGCTGACAATGGAGCACGTCTCAATGAAGCTTGTCAGAAACAGGACAAAGCTCTCTCTCTTCGGCTTGGCTCTCAAAGGCTGTCTGGCGATAGTCTCCTTGCTACAAGTTCAGCTCTTCTCTTCTAGTACTAGCTTGCTAAGGGAAAAGGGCAAGCTTATATATATGGTGGAAGGGGAGTTGGGATCCCTACAATTATGGGTTTGGCCCTATCCTTAAGGAAGCTTCCATGATAGGTGGAAAACCGCCTCCCATACATGGAGATCCAGAGCCAAACCTCCCAACTCATTTTAAAGACTTGTTCAGGATTTTGTTGGAATTAAACTTCCGCCATTTATTTTAAAAAAAAAATCCTTATTAAGCTTGGCGCGAGTGAGACACTGGGATAGGGCGCCAGTTGGCGCGCCCAAAATGGTGGATTTTCCCCATTGGCATGAGGGCTGAACTGGCTAGTCGCGCCAAGGCCAAAAGATCAGTTTTTAGGGTTTTATAAGGAAAACTTTCTTCAGAGGAATGATTGTTTTTGTCAAGGGGGATGCCATGAAAGTGATTTCAGGTTATGCCGCTTCTCACAGGTCACGAGAAAGGCCCTCCAATGTGTGGGATGGGGAATGGCAGGGACGGTGACAAATTACTGTGTAACAATTTCCATTCAGGAATGTTGTCTTGACATCCATTTGATGGATGTTCCATCTTGTTGATGCTGCCAAAAAGATGAATGATCGTATCGTAGTGTACCTAGAAGTAGGTGAAATTGTATCTTCATCATAAATGCCTTCTTGTTGGTAGAAACCCCTATACACAAACCTTGTTCTATATTTATTAATACTTCCATCAGTTGCATGTTTAATCTTTTATAACCATTTGGAAGTCACCACATATTTTTCTTTCGTCCTAGGAACGATTTTCCCAAACTCCATTCTTCATTACTGATTGATACTCTTCGTTCATGGAATCTTTCCATTCTTTATGATTGACAACATCTTCAAAGGTGGATGGCTCTAATTCAATGAACATTGTCATATAGGCTGCACACCCTGAATATATTTTAGGCTTCTTAGTTTACTTGAATGTTCCCTTGGTTGCTACATGTCCTTTTGCATATTGAAGAGTATACTTAAAAAAATTAGGTCCCTTTCTATTTTCAAGAGTGATGACTTGTTCACAGGTTCACTCGGACCTTCTTCTTCATGTTTTGAATCCTCTTCCTCCATAGGACATTCTTCAGATATCAGAAATTCTTCATCATTAGAGTCAATAGGGAGATATTTAGATTTCTTAAATGAAACACTTTCATCAAATATCACATCTCGGCTTACTTCAATACGGTTCCCTTATTTTATGTAGATCCTATATGCCTTTGAAGTGTTACTATTACCAACAAATATACCTTTCATGCTTGTAGGATCCAAATTCTTTCTTTTATCTTTCAGAATGTGAATGTAGACATGACAGCCAAATACCTGGATATGGTCTACACATACTTTCTTCCCAGTGAATGCTTCTTCAGGATTCATGTTGTCTAGTGATCAGTGAGGACTTCGATTTTGAATGTAGACAACATTTTTGGTTGCCTCACCCCACAAAATTTTTATAAATTCTTGATCATGTAACATGGCTCTAACACTTTCTTCAATTGAGTGTTTATTTTTTTATGTTACTCCATTTTGCTTTGGATTATAATGAACTATCATCTCCCTCTTAATTCCAACCTCCTTACAGAAAGATATAATATTTTTTGATGTGTATTCTCCTCCATTACTAGATCTTAACTTATATTTATCCTTCTTTCTATGGGATTTTCTACCCGTGCTTTGGATTCTTGAAAATTTTTGAATACTTTATCCTTGGTATTCAACAAATAGATCCATGTTTTCCTTGAGTGGCCATCAATGAACATTACATAATATGTATGACCTCCAAGAGACTTTGTATACATAGGACCACAAAGATTAGAGTGAATGTGATCCAAGATTTATTTTTATCTTGAAGCATCGTTTCCAAATGATTTCTTAACATTTTTACCTAATGAATATCCCTTGTGTACTCCTTCATGATCCTCCTTAAGTTCAGGGATGTCATTCACGATTGAATTTAGAGTTGGTAAGATTTTGTAGTGAAGGTGTCCAAACCTTCTATGCCAAATTTCACATGTACTAACTTCAATATGGATCAAGGCTTGAGAGAGAGGTGTCAACAACCTGTAGAGTCTCCTTCACGAATCCCAATGAATTTTGCATTGTTGATGCTCGATCCTTTATCCCATACCATAACCTTTCCATCTATAAAATCAACTCTATCTCCCTTATCTTCTAGAAATTAAATAGAAAGTAAATTCTTTTGCAAACCTGGTACGAATAGAATGTTTTTGAGATGTATGTTTCCTCCATTATCCAGCTCCAACGAAGTCGATCCAATCCCTCTTACATAATAGCTCTTCTTGTATGAAAGTTCAATAGAGTAGGAATAATTTCCTCTTATAGGGTATTTATTGTTTGTGCTCACCTGTCATAGGTTTGGATTCTCCACTACCAATTACCCATATGTTTTCATCTTCAAACGTACTTTTAAGTGATGAGAATAAGCCTTCATATTGTTTAGTGGAAGTATAGTTCATATGATTCTTCATAGATAATAGGAGCTTCAAAAATGATTTGATGCCTTGATTGAAGTGACTTGCCATCATAGAGAATTTCTTCAAGGATGTAATGCTCTTCATCATGCCCTTTGTCAACCTTATCTTTGATACCATGTTGAGAAATATATATGGTTGCAATTAGTATGATTTCTCTTATACATGATAACTGCATGTGATGTATTTTTACTTTTTCCTACTTATTATCTTCTTCTCTTATTATTATGTTGTTCTTATCATCAAATAGATACCAAAAACATGAAGATCAATAGTAAACAAGAACAAAAGATGTAGGTTGCAAGTCAGGGCCAAAACCTCTCCACTTGAGAGGAAAACCCGCAAATATCTTGTCTTCTTATAGATTATTCAAATGACGAATTCCAAGACCTCTAGACCAAGAACAACACCATTCCAAGACCAAATCAGACCTTCCAAATGATTTTCTTCTTCGATCTAAGAGAAATATAGTCAAATATCTTCCAACTGCACAATTTCGACCCCCAACTTCAAAACTTGGGCCTTCATTGCAGGTTCGAAAATTTCAACCCTTGCAACAATTGTTGTTTCCACATGTGTGAGAAAATTTTGGGCTTATAAGGCTTCCTTTGACCATCGTTGGGTTGCTTCTCCTTATAGGGTTTTAATTTTACCTATTAGTCCTTTGTTTGACCTTATTTATGCAATTTTCACAACTTTGACCTTGCAGCCACAAAACCCTAGCCTTATCTTCACATGTGTGTGTGTGAGAGAGAGAAATAACCCAAACACTTCCCCCATCATCCTTACATCCTTATTTTCTTGCCTTTATTCTACCTCTTCTTTGCTTGGATGATGAGGAATGAGTGAGTGTCTATAGGAGGTCGAGTTCCCTCATATATATAGGCTGCCAAGGAGGACAACATGCCCTAATGAGGTCGACTTCTTAGTTGCCAAGTCTACTTGGTCTTGGAGGGTATTTTAACACTTTTAAATACAAAAATAATTATTTTGACATGTAACAATGTGCCCAATGGGGTCTTATTTATATTACAATGACTCTATTGACTTCTTGAAACTAGGACAAACCCTAAGAGAAATCAACGGGTGCTTGACCTCTAAATAAAATGACCTTGAGCATGAAACCCATGTTACAAAAAATAACAGTAATAATTTTCTTTCATTTTATAATATACATGAATCGAGAGTACATTTCATATTAATGAAGACCGAACCTAGTTACATATTTCAATAGGTTCTTGTGCCAATGTTTCCCTATCTTATAAAAGACAAGGAACCCTTGCATGTCCCAAACCGTGATGGGTGAAGAGTTTCCACATCATTAAGGGGGTAATAAATACTATACATCATACAAAGAAATATCTAACACTTCGAGCTATGAGCAATAATACAAATAAAAATCAAGAAAATATGAAAGGCATAAGAGGGGTGGAATAATAAAGATCGAGTTGGTAACTCATACATCCACGAAGCCCCGAGGGTTAGCTAAATTGGGGTAGTCCCCATTGTTAAAGCACCTTTACTATTAATAGGTCATGGGTTCAATTCTCTTGACGCTCTCATAGTCAAGTTCCATGGTTGAGGCCCTAAGAAATGATCCCTTTAGGTGGATTTTCCTGGTATAAATATTATCTAGACGTAGCGGTCACTGATCTTCAGGGTTTGTCAACCAAAAAAAAAAAACCATGCATCCATGATTTCTCCCTCCTCACATATATACACTCAGGAATGGTATTCCCATTCACTATGGCACTTGGCCATGGATTCTTCACCCACTCGATCCATCATTATTATTCATTGACATATATTAATTGAAGGGTGGAGCAAGGACATGTCACTTCGCCTCAGGGGCTAGAAGCACCTAATAGGGTAGTATTTTAACCACTCTTACCTAGGGATGCATAACCTTTGGGAGTAAAAAACCCCAAATTTGTAAAGGAAACATTGTATGAAGTGTCAAAGTTCCTACTAATTGAAAGCTTGGTTCACTTAGATGCAAAACTGATTTAATGTACCCGATGATGAAAGTTATAACATTGGATATTATGTGTAATTGGAAGGTGGTTCCATCTATGGACTAAGAAACTTAACTGGGGCCCAAGTCCTTTAGAGGGGCATGTAGACATCCACAAGTGAGGAATTGAGAGCCATGGGACTCTAAGGAGGTGTATAGTATCAATTAAATCCTTGGGCACCTCCAGCACCCACAACATTCCAACACTTTACAATACATTTTTTGCTTTTATGGGATGATGCACCCGGACCAACTTGCCTCTAACCAACTAAGCACTGTACAAAGGGAAGGCATTTGATTTATGGCCCAAATGAGGATGGTCTCATACCTTGATACATGGGAGGGATAACAACACCTTGAAATCCATCAAAGTTGGAGTAGACACAAGCAATTTGATCACCTAGATATCCATGAGACAACTTTTGTGCCCCAAAGTTAAAATTTGGATCCACACAGGTAGATTGACATAGATCTAGGGCCATACCCCTATAAGATTATTTTAGAGGGATTCTACACACTTCATTGCATCCTTATCCCTCAATGTTTCCCTAGAAGAGGATCATACATGCATGCTAACAACATTGCCCACACACGTCGACAAGAGTTGGTTTTCTTCTTTGGCTATTAGGTCGTCTTGTGACCTAGATTGTTACTTGCCCATTATTTTATTGTTTTGAGTGGATAATAGGCTAAAATAAAATTTATATTCCTCATATAAGTAGAGGAACCTTTCATTCTTGTTATACATCATCATCAGACTTGATATTTCAACGCTCATGGGCATTTGAACTCTTGAACTTGTGAAGAAAATCAAATATTTGATGCATTTTGATATTTGGAGCTAAATCATTGTACTTTTGGAACTATTATTTGGATGAATGGAATGGAATAGTTGCATGCTATATTGCAATTGTACCTAATTGTTGAAAGCTTATCTTTTGCATGTATAATCTATGGAATATTATTGATTCTAGTTATTGCAATAGTGCCCTAATTTATTGAAAACCTACTAAATGCTAGTATATATGATCTATTGCATGCATTACTCATACATAACATGTGAATGAATGTACTTAGTGGTGAACTCTTGGTAGCTATCCCATGAAAAACCCATATTCCATTGCATAGGTAATTGTTGGAATTTTTTTACCAGGGCATCAAAATTTCAACTTCCTTAGCGCTATTTGGCTGATTTAAAGCATCATTTATTCCATACACCTAAGGACTAAGGGAATGGTCCACTTGGTTGGTGATAAAAATATCATCTTAACCATAATTTTTACTTTCCTAAATCCTGCCCCTTTAGGCCATGCTTGCTAAACTAGGGCTTAGTGTGAAACCTTAAGCATGGTGAGTTTGCAGGTTGAAGAAAATAAACATAAAGGGGATAAAATTTGCCACAAAATATTTCCTTTTTGTGGGAATCCACTTCAAAATTGTTCATAAATTACTTTTCCCTGGTTTTTCCCGAAGGTGAAGCCCTAGCTTAGCCTTGCTTCAATTTAGGGGCTTGTTTGAGCGTTTCACGAGACTTCAATGGTTGATATATGTTATGTGAAACCCTTTTCTTTAGGCCTTGATATTTGATTCTCCCAACACTCATCAACTCTATAAAACCCTAGGTATTGAGCATTGTATCCTAGAACTCTCCTCATAGAAAACAATTTGTCTCCTAGTAGAGTTTTGAACCAAAATCTTGCCTTTCTTGTTGAGATCCTATTCAAATCACCTTGTACGTTCAACATTAGAAAATTTATTTAGGTGATCCATTCTCATACCAAGACTCTTCCCATCAGTGAAAATATGTAAAGAGTAGGGGGTTTTGGTTGTGGTGACAGTGGGCCACTACCCCATTGTTGTCTCTCGGTCTAATTTTATCCTTGTAGAGTCCCCTCTCTAAGGCCTGCTAGATTTTGCAGCAACATTTTTAAATCTAATGTACGATGATCATAATAAAAAATCTATGAGTAGTGAAGGAATTTATGCTGTGTGCCATATGGTAAGGGTGATGGTTGGGCTATATAGCAACCAAGATTAATTTCTAGAAAACAATTTCCAAAAGTGCTATGTGTTAAACAATGGGTTCATTTGGTCCTTCTAGTTTTTTCACCATGTGTTTCATATGTGATTCATTATATACTCTTAGCCAATTATTATTTCCTTTATAAGGTAGCTAGAGATGAGACAAATCTAAAGCAAAGTAGCCTTGGAGCGTCTGTGACCAATCCCTACTTAGCATCAAACTGTATGCTTTGGGTATGTCCAAAACTATAATGTCTATCACTCGATGAACTCTAGGATCAGAGGATAGCTTGATTAAGACATATTTAAGTTCACATATGACTTAGACTTTTGAAACATATAATTGAATGATTTTTGCACTAGTTGTTGTTGGCATAGCGTTGATTGTCTGACACACGAAATAGGGCATGAAATTTGAATAAGCTCTGGAGTATACTAGGTAATTCTGCGCATTGTGGTTAAAAATTTCAAAGGTTAGGAGGAAGGGTGGGGTTTTAGACTTTGAACAAGCTCCAATACTAACAAAGTTGATTGTAAACTTGAAAGGATTTGAGTTGTTTTGCATCACAATAATGGTTTTCCCTGAAAATTTTGAATTTGTTGCAGGTTTCAGCTAGGTAGGAGATGGTTTAAAGGTTTTCATATTTATTTCTCTATACTGAGGAGGGTTACAAAGGTCATAAAGGGAGACATTCACCCTAGTTTTATTAATGTCCTTGATAAATTTATACGCCAAGGGGTTTTTATTTGCATAATTTGAGGGCTTGGTGTTCTGTGTATATGTAAAGGGTTTGTTGTTCTGTGTAGGGGTTGACATATTTTCTATTTTTTTCTGTGAACTTGTCTTAGCAAAGATTTTCCTTTGGTAGGGATAGGAGCATCAAGTGTTGGGCACTTACTACAAAGGTTATGAGTACTCGGGGCTACCTAGGTTGGTTGCGATTGTCCTAAAGAAACTTCCCTGATGTTCTGTGCATCAGTGTCAACTACTGAATCCCATAAGAACATAAATGACCCTTTGGTGGCTTCTTTCTCAACTATATTGGTATTTTGACCATCTTCTTGAGTTGAATTGTTAGATAACTATTGTTGTTTAAGGAGTTGATTAATAACTAACGTTAGATAGTTTATACACTGAAGACAAGTTTTCTTAGAGTTATTGGCCTAATGATAGGAACAAAATTTATCCATGCCAAAATCATCCAAGTTCACGTTCTTATCTGAATTGTAAGTGTGTTTGGGATGATTGTTGATTTTCTTCTAAAAGGGTTGAAAAGGTCTATTCCTCAATGAAATTTTCTTGAGTTATTTTTAAAGTTTACTACCTCATTCAAAAGATTCTTAATCAATTTGGGTATGATTTTGAGATAAATAACGTCTTTCTCCACAACTTTGGTCAACACTATAGGGTTCTTCCCACTAGCCTTGGGATCTTCCTTAGTTGTGTTTCTTTCTAAGGATAACATTTCCTTCTCCACCTTTGTGCCTTCTTCAAAGTTACTCACTAGAGTGTTCTTGTCTACTCTTTTAATAACCATCGATATCGAAGGGTTCAAGGCTGAGGTGTAGCACTCCTTAGCTATAGGATCTATAGGATGGGAGTCTTTGGGTAACTTTTTCAGTAGAGCATTGAAACGTTGATTGAAATCCTTGATTTTTTTTTTCCATATTTCCATCTTGATTATAGTGAGTTATTTGAGAAGAGTAGTAGGGGATTTTTTTCTTGCCTAATTTACTAAGAAAATCCCTCTCAAATGCATCCCAACTAGTTATTGAAGAAATATAAATATTATAATACGAAGTGGATGATTTTTTCTCAAAGGTGTAAGTGAAAATACTAAAAAGCACATTCCCATGTTGCACATTCATAAGATAGAAAATATTTCTATGGTCTTATGGGGTGACAAATTTATCAGGATCAAATTTTAGTAGGAGTCTCTCCGGGTGTCTAGGAATATCATGCAACATGCCTCCAATATTGAGGGCTCCATGAGACATCCATTTAGGTTTTGGATGATCAACCATTATATTCAATATGTCATCTTTATAATCTTCATAATTAGATTCATAAGACAACTAGGAACTCTTAATCTAAACAAATTCATTGTCAGAGTCAGAAGGTAAGTGGGTAGTAGAAGGTGAACCAAATGGATTTGGAGACATTTCATTGAACGACTCAAGGATTTCTTGAAAATAATGCTCAATGAGGTCTTCGATTGACTCAACAAAGAAACCATCTTTGGTGACTAGTCTTTGGGTATCTCTTTACATTGGAAGGAAGGGGCCTACACGGATATTTATAATGTGCTTTGTTTAAGAATGAGTAATATGCTTGAGGATGTGCACTTCAGTGGAAGAGACATAATAAAATGGTTTTTTAGAGGACTCAATGTTATCAAGGTTATAAAGAATGTCGTCATAACTGGTTTCCCTTTTAGAATGCTCGACTTGGGTGAGATGGGTATGTGGTTGCTGAAAGGGGTTTTCTTCACCATGAATGCTTAAATGGTATTACTACAAATTCTTACCATCCATGTAATTTAGACACTCCTTCAAGCACCAAATTTATTGTTTAAAGGGATAAATGACCCAACAAAATTTACAAGGGTTTTCCTTGGTATGAGGTCCCAATCAGACCTCACATTTTTTGGGACGAGAGAGGCATCCAAATTGTATCTCAGTAACCATGCTTGATTTTGGATGTTGTGATATGTTGTAGGATTATCACAACATAAAATATGAAAACTAGCCCAACAACTATTTACTTGCAACAACGAAACTATTGTAA
Organism: Pinus albicaulis; assembly: GCA_034641835.2. Lineage (NCBI taxonomy): Eukaryota > Viridiplantae > Streptophyta > Pinopsida > Pinales > Pinaceae > Pinus > Pinus albicaulis. Next base: position 914,960,216 of record CM076578.1, on the reverse strand, counting down.
ATTAACTATATGACAAAAGAGAGATGGGGACACGAAGAGATGAATGAATAAACACAATAATTGTTGAATCAAGAAAACAATTAGTTGATTTCTTAACAATAAATGTTTCAGTTATTAGAGACAATTAATAATAGACAACTTTTGTTATAATTAATACTCATTGAATAAAGCTACATGAATGAATCTACTTAAGATTAATTTGAAACAAAATCATAATGTTTGCCAAGTCACATTTCATGTAGTGGCCTTCTTAGGCTTCTCAATATTGTTTACTAATAGATTCAAAAGTACACCAACTTCCTAGCTCCTATATTTTAAAATATACAAAATTTTAATGAAGATCAAAATGCCTTATCACTATGAGTTTTACAACATTTATAGGCTACATAAATAATCATCTATTGGGACTTTTGGGCTTCCCTAGGGTAGTTACGACCTTCTAGATTCTTATTGTTTTCAAATATAATTAAGGAAAATAATTTGTAAAATTTCTACAAAATGAAGTTGACATATTGTACAATAAGTTTCTATCCTCAATTATGACACCCAAAATTTCATTAGGATAGGCTACCCATATCTTATAATATGATGAAATCATCTTAATCCTATAGTGTAACATCCCTCCCATCATGGCATGGTATTCTAATGTGTTCTAAGAGACAGAATGCACATCATTCTTCAATGACACTATGAAGGAATTTCGAACTATTTGTTGCTTTGAGGCTTCTACAATGTGTTGCTTGAGATGGTCTTTGATGAGTTTGCTAGTGAATACAATAAAAGACAACTCTCTAGCATTTAAGATCTATTCCATTTATATTTCCACTTCTTCATCTAGCATGGCTTCTCTTGGTGACCTAATAGCTCGTAACATATTCATATTGAATAAATTTTCAATCAAGGAGTAATTCTATTGGTATTGAGCCACATACATGGAGACGCATTTTTCCAACTTTTCTTGAATCTTCAAGGTCGTATTAATGATAAAGTTTCCCTTAAAATGGATCAACCTTAATACCCTTGCGGTGGCCTTAAGCAATCACAATTATTCCTTTAATAATGTAAAATAAATAACTGAGAAAGAACAACTTCTAAGTAAAAAATTACCACATAGATAAGCCTTTAACACAAAAAATGCCCCAATAAAGATATTTCCGTTGAGATCCAAGGATAGGAGTGCTCTCACAATCCAACAACGAGTTCAAATGAGGAAGCTCTCCTTTATTTATAGAGAAAGACCTAACTTTCTTTAAGATATCATTATTTGATTTAATTCCTTAGATTTAGCTTAAGCAAGCTAACTCCTAAAATCAAGAAAACTAACACATCAATAAAATAAAGTTGTCAAGTCACATGTATATTGAAATATGAGTAAAATATTCAAACAGAGAGGTTGATCCACCTAAGAATAGAAAAATATGGTCCAAGTTTCCACATATAGTCTCCCATTGGTCTATGGTTGTTGGGTATGGTGGTACAATGATCAAATGATGCTGAAGTAATATTTCAATACAACCAACCTCCAAAAATCATTCTCCTTTTGTGAAAATACCCCATGAAAAGGTTGGTGATGTACCCTTAGAGGGGGTGGAATCATGAAAATAACTCTAAAAATCATGCAATATAATGCTCCAAGATACCCTAATAGTGTATCAAACGAAGGACCATGGTAATATCATGGGTCGAGGCATCCCCATTAATTAAGGAAATGAATTTTCAAGTCACCAAATGGGAATTAAAATGTGGCAAAGCAATATTTAAAATAAATGGGACCAACCCTCATTTCTAGCTCATAAAACTTCAAGAAAGATCTTTAAATCACCTTTACATCATCAAGGTTGCTAGTTCCAAGTCATATCATCTTTGCGAGAAATGGGTCTTCATAATTCAAGGGGATGACCCTTTCCTGTAAAATCATAGTACAAAACATATCCAAACATGGTCACAAGGTTTCCAAGTGTGAATCAACCATCTGATAAAGCTCAAAATCATCATACGATTTCTCTAAGACACAACCACATCACCATAGTGTTGGGTCTAAGTTTTGATATCCTTGACCACTTTGTTTTTGACCTTTTATCCTCTATTTGAACCTTAAATCCTCATCTTTTTACCAATCTTATGAAGCAAATGATGTAAAAGGATAAAATTGAAGGAAAAATCCTTTTATTAAAATTTTCTTTTCTTTTTAATTCATAAATATTTATAATTGCATTTATTTCGTGTATTAATGGGTAAAACAATCAATTATAGGAATTCTTGTAATCACAGGAATTTAACAAATACAAAATTATTGTAATTTGTCCAAGTTTTGGGGAGGTCCACATCAACAAATATGATCCTGGCACATGGAGAATGATCAACATGTTCATATAATGGAAGAATACTTATTCAATTTTTTCATAGCTGCTTGCAACCCATAAGTCAAAGGTTGGTCAACGACGCACATCTATTTAGCAAATCTTGCAATATGTTTAGGAAAATTACCTGAATCCTTTCCATCAGTTGGAAGTCGGTCAAATGTACCTAAAGGATAGCATACGAGCCATGTAGGATCGAGGAAACTATGCAAAGATCAATATTTTTCCTTTGTATCATTTTATTGTTAGCTTGAAACACTGAAATGACCTTGCTTTTGGGAAATTCAATTAAAGATTAACATTTCTATATAAAATTCGATGTACAAAGAATGCATAGTAGAGAGACTTCTAATATAGTTATTGTTCGTGAACAAAGTAACAATTTTGTATTAATACTCTCACTTTTCGTTAATATAAGAAGGATTTATCTGATATGGTGTATATTATTCTGTAATTTCTGAGTGTTTCATTGCCTACATACTCAAGGATCCCCCCTAGTATGTGTTGCATATATCTTATTGTGTATTTTACTAGTTTTATATAATTTAAATGATTTTTTTTGTTCATGTTGTTATATAATTTATATATGTTCATACTTAGTTTTCCTGCAAGTATATGAATTTCTTGTAATAATTTATTGTAATTTTCCTACAGTGATCCTGTAATCACAAAAAAATCATGTAATGCTTGTTGTGTTTTCTTGTAGTGGTCTTGTAATCACACATAATTCTTGTAAACACGTGCTCTGTTTTCCTGTATTACTCTAGTTTGGTAACTTAACTTAGCTAGTGAACATAGTTTAGTTAGGTTGCTTTCTCTGACGAAGTATTTACTATGTTTTAGAATTTAAATAATCAAAATTGATTATATTGAGTATATATGAAACAAGGATTAGGAAAATAATTTGAAATAGGTTAAATGTTAGATTAAAGGAACTGTTATTTTATTCGAGTGAAATTGATTATAAACTTTAAACATTGATTGTACTTAGAATTTATTTCCACTACATTCTTAAATCGATTTTGACTAGACAATTACTCTTTTAGAAAGAGAATATGGTGATAAAGTGCGATGCATCTATTTGAATATGCAATCTTGTTTCAACAAGGTTAGAAATTGATTTTAGAAGTATGAAACCATTATAAGTTGGAATCAACTCTGAGTTCTACCTGTATTTGTTTGATTTCTGCATAGAAGAGTAGTTACGCAATCAATTTAAACATAATGTGTTTCACCTGACAGTTTACCTACCTAGGTTTGACAAAATAAATGTTAAATCATTTACTCTACTTTATGAATTGACATTTTGGCATTGTTGCTAGGGAGGTGTAAACAAACTGATGTCTGGGAATTTATTTTGTTTTGTTAAAAAGAAAAATACAAAAAAATTAGCAATTATCTTTACTCTACCTTTTTGTATAAAAAAAATTAATATGGGGGAGTAGGAATATAAGATATGAGGTAAGAAACTATTGAAAAATGTGTAATTAGGTTCGATCTTTATAAATATGAAATGTACTTTTGATTTTTTTATATATTGTAAAATGAAAGAAAAATTATTATTATTTTATTATTATTATAATTATTATTGGAGCATGGGTTTCATGCTCAAGGTGTTTTATTTTAGAGGTCAAGCACCCATTTAGTGCTTCTAGAATTTGTCCTAGATCAAGGAGTGAAAAGGGTAATTGTCATAAGTTGAAGACCCCTTCAGGCACATTGTAACTTGTAAAGAAATTTATTATTGTCTTTAAAAGTGCCAAACTACCCTTCAAGACCAAGTCAACCTTGCAGATGGGAAGTTGAACTAATTTGAGGAGCCACGTCCACCTTTAGAAGCATATATAAAGGAGGGAACTTGACATCCTTGGAAGACATTCATTCACTCACTCATCCAAGTGAAGAATAAGAAAAATAATGCATCGAAGAAGGAAGAGGACAAATAAGACTTGTTTCAGGGTTATTTCTCTCTCACACGTGCGAAGGATGGCTAGGGTTTTTGCTGTTGGACTAGGGTTTTTCTTCTGCAAGTTTGATCTTGAAGAAAGAGGAGAAAGAAGGTCAACGAAGGTCACATTAGGTCATCCACAAGCACCAGAAGAAGGAAAAATCCAAGCGAAGATTTGAAGAAGAATTAGGAGGTTAGAATAAGATCACACATGTGGCAACAACTATTGCTGGGAGGGCCAAAAATTTCAAACCAACAGTAAAGGCCGAAATTCTAAAGTTGGGAGTCGAATTTGTGGAGCTGGAAGAGATTTGAATGGGTTTGACTTGGACAAAGGAAGCACATCATCTGAAAGGGTTGGAATTGGTATTGGAGGGTATTGGTCTTGATTTAGAGGTATTAGAATTTGTCAATTTAAGAATCTATAAGAAGTGAAGATATTTGCAGGTTTTCCTTTCAAACAGAGAGGTCTTGGCCCTGACTTGAAACCTACATTTTGTGTTCTTTTGTACTTTTTTTCTTCTTGTTTTGGTAGTTTTTTGATGATATACAAGCATAATAATAATTGAAGAATCTAATAAGTAAGAAAAACTAAAAATATATCACAAGCAGTATCAAGAAAAGAGAAACCATTCTAACTATTTCCTTATAGATTTCTCAACATGGTATAAGAGCTAAGGTTGGACAAGGGCATAGTAGATATCTATACTACACTGAAGAAGTTCCTAAAGAAGTGTATGAAGGTCGAAAGTCAACTCAAGAAGGGCATAAAAGAAGTATGGGATCTCCTATTTTTTTCTAAGAAGGAAGTGACCAAGACATCTACAAAGGATGAAGGATTATTCTCAGCACTCACTGGCACATTTCAAGATGAGAATATTTGGATGATCGATAGTGGAGCATCAAGGCATATCACTAGTCAACATAAGAAATTGAAGACATTATCAATAGGGAAGTCCTCTTACTTTGTAGAACTTGGTGATATTAAAAGCTACCCTGTGAGAGGAATTGGATCAACTTCGATTAAGCTGGAAAATGGAGGAAACATTCATCTCAACAATATCTTATTAGTTCCAGGTTTGCACAAGAATTTACTTTCCATTTCATGCTTAGAAGACAAGGGCGATCAAGTTTCATTAATTTATGGAAAGGTTGTAGTATGGGGTAACAACTCAAGCATAGAAGATGCTGGAATACTTGGGATTCATGAAGGAAGACTCTATAGATTGATAACTCCCCTCGCTCAAGCTTTGGTTCACATTGAACTTAGCCTATGTGAAATTTTGCATAGAATATTTGGTCATATATAACTACAATTTCTTAGAAAACCTAAACACCATAGTAAATGGCATGCCAAAATTGAAAGAAGACCATGAAGGAGTTTGGAAGGGATGTGGATTGGGTAAGAACACCAAGAGACCACTTGAAAGTAGTGCTTCAAGGTCAAAAGAAATCTCGAATCTTATTCATTCCGATGTTTGTGGTCCTATGACTCCAAAATCAGTTGGAGGTTACCTATATTATGTTACATTTATAGATGACCACTCCAATAAAACTTGGGTTTACTTAATGAAATCCAAGGATGAAGAATTTATCAAATTTCAAGAATTCAAAGCTGAAGTAGAGAACCTTACAAAAAGAAGAATCAAGATATTGAGATATGATAATGAAGGAGAATATAATTCCAAAAAACTTATAGCCTTCTGTAAGGAATTTAAGATTAAGATGGAGATGATAGTACAATATAATCCCAAACAAAATGGAGTTGTAGAATGAAAGAATCGATCCATTGAAGAAAGTGTGAAAGCAATGATACATGATCAAGATTCGCTGAAATTCCTATGGGGTGAAGCAACAAAGGCAACTGTTTACATACAAAATCAAAGTCCCCGTAGGTCACTAGACAAGTTGACTCCTAAATAAGTCTTCATTGGGAAGAAACCAAGCATAGATCATCTCCAAATTTATGGTTGTACTATTTATATTCATATACCAAAGGATAACAGAAATAAGTTGGATCCATTAGGAACGAAGGGAACATTTTCCGACTACAATAATTCTTTAAAGGCCTATAGGATCTACAAAAAAAAGGACACCAAATATAATTAAGTTGAGATGTGATATTTGAAGAAAGTATTACATTAAAAAAATCAAAAGATCTCCCTATGTACTTCGATGATTAAGAACTTCTGATATTTGAAGAAGAAGTTGTTAGGGAGGAAGATGAATCAAATCATGAAGATGAAGGTCCCAGTGAACCTATACAACCTGTGGTAATACACGAGAGTAGAAAGAGGTCTGATTGGTAGAAATCCACCCTATTATATGCAGAGGGTCATGGAGGAGAAAAAGGCACATTTAGAGAAAGCAAGAGGCCTAAAATATATTTAGGGTACACAACATATATGGAAAAGTTAATATAAGTAGAGCAATCCACTTTCGAAGAAGTTGTCAACCATCAAGAATGGAAAGATGCTATGAACTAAGAATACCAATTGATAATGAAGAATGGGGTATGGGAGATTGTACCTAGGCCTCAAGATAAGTCTGTGGTAGCTTCCAAAAGGTTGTACAAAATTAAGCATGCGGAAAATGGAAGTATTGACAATTATAAGGCAATATTTGTGGCTAGGGGATCCACTTAACAAGAAGGCATCAATTATGAAGAGACATTTTCTCCAACAACAAGGTATACAACTATTCGATCATTGGTCTCTTTGGTAGCATCGATGGGATGGAATATACATCAAATTAATGTCAATACTGCATTCCTGAATGGAAAATTTGATAGAGGAAGTTTATATAGAGCAACCCTTGGGATTTTAAGTCAAATATAGTGAGACATATGGTTGCAAGTTGAATAAGGAATTATATGGCCTTAAGCAGGCACCAAGGGCATGGTATGCAAGGATGGATGCATACCTTCAAAGATTGGGCTTCACAAAAAGTTATGTTGATATGAACCTTTACTTCAAGGTTGTAAAAGGTGAGCCTGTAATCATTATTTTTTATGTGGATGATCTTTTCTTGACATATGTGGAAGGTCAAATTGAAGAATGCAAGAAGTAGTTGGCAGTACAATTCGACATGAAGGATCTTGGGCTTAAGCAGTATTATTTGGGACTAGAAGTATAGCAGGGACTTGGTTAGATATACCTAGGTGAAGGGAAGTATATAATCGATATGTTGAACATGTTTGACATGATGGATTGAAAAATAATGACAACCTTGATGATCACAAACTTGAAGAGACTAAGGAGTTTCAAATCTAGCATGATGGATCCTACAAAGTACAAACAATTGATTGGCTCACTAATGTACTTGGTGAATACTCGACCAGACATATGTTTTGCAGTAAAAGTTCTTAGTCAGTTCTGAGTGGAGCTGAAGCATGATAATTGGATAACAACCAAGCACATACTGATATATATGAAAGGAACAATCCACTACTTCCTAAAATATGATAGGAGGAATGATGTCCTCTTGATTGGATATACAGATTCTGACTGGGGAGGTAGTGAGCAAGATGGAAGGAGCACTAAAGAGGATGTTTTAGTTTAGGATCCTCCATGATATCACGTGTTGATTTATGGTAGCATCGGATGTGCTCTAGCTTTGTAATTTTGTATATAGGCTAAGACACATGTATTCCATAATACTCAGAAAATATTTTGGAAAATTCCACTTAGAGATGGTTTAATTAAATTAATTAAGCATTTTTTTTAATGTTTTCCTAAGTCTAAACTTAGGGAAACTGATTAATTAAATGGTATTAATTAAATTAAGTGTGAATCTTCTAGATAAAGTCATGGATCAACTCCCATTTAATCTTAGCCCTTGATTATGTTTTAATCTTGGCCGTTGAAGGGTCAACAAAAGACTATAATAAGGATGGTGAGGGGCCTATGGAAAACACATTGAGCATTTGGCATTTTCGATCTTGTGAGAGAGACACAACTTTTTGATCAAGATCAAATCACTAGGGCAGGGTTTTCTAAGTGATTTTGATTCAGTGATTAGTTAAAGAGAGGGGCAGATGCAATAAATGGTCAGGAGGACCAGCAGTACATTTTAGAGAGAGAGGTAGCAGTGGTGCAGTAGAGGCAGCACAGTCATATGGAGGGGTGACACAGTTCCTGAAGGGAATCATGCAGAAGTGACGCAGTGCCTTCTAGATTTAGTCCAGAGATAGTTGGAAGCTGGGGTTTCTGAGCCAGGAGGGCCAAAACTCAGTTTCAGATCATCTTGATCATTTGCAGAGGAGAGGTGACACAATTATTCATCTTGCCCATGCAGGCTTACGTAGTAGCAACGTAGGCATCATGAAGAGGCAGACAGGGGCTTCACCAGTGCTGTACCGAATCAGCCGGGGACTAGCATAGTGAGGTATATCTCACATTGCTTCTATTGCCGAGATTTTCTCTGAAGGGTGAGCCAGATATTGGCACCCTAGTTGTACTCAAGATTATGCTGCTTAATAATACAAAACCCTCAGATTTGTTGCACCGGTTTTCCCAAGTTGGGTTTTTCCAGGGACTTAGGCCAAAAATAACTGTGTCAAATGTAGATGTTTTTCATTGTATTTTGTTTAGTTTGTTTCGGCACTTAGATTTATTCTGCAACATTATTTGTGTAGACTGCTTTAGTAATTACTTCAGCATTTCAATGTAATGAAATGATTATGAAAAATAATAGGAGAAGTAATTTAGATTTGTTGCAGTAGGAATCTATATTTAGGTTTTTTCACATGGTATCAAAGCTTATTCAAGTTGAAGTGCAAGAGAAACAAGGGTGAACCAAAATATCAATGCTGAAGAGACTACGAACTGCATAAGTAGCGGTAGACTACCCCAGTGGTTACGCAGTCCAGGCCAGGAGGGAAATCCAGCGCAGAGAAAGCTCCCTCTAAGAGAGTTGATAAAGGAGTAAGCTTTTTCAGTTGCAGAAGAGGCAGTGCAGCAGACCAGCGTAGCTAAAGGACGCAGTAGTTGCAAAACAGTGAGTGTTGGTGCATAATCGTCAAAAAATTTCTGAAAAATAGAGTTGGGGATTTCTTGAACTCAGAGAGTTCTCTTACTCAAAGAGACTCAGTTGTTTCCCGTGCAGTAGCAGAAGCATTGACTTACTCCTCAAGGAGTGCGTAAGTCTAGCTGAGCATAGGGTTAGAGGGAGAAGTCGACAGTTGAGGGGATGGCCAACAACTGATTGCATGATCAACATAGGTTGGAGGGTGCCTCCAACTATGTCATTTGGAAGTGAAGGATTCAATTTCTCCTTGATGAGCATGATCTAAAGGCCCTCATTGATAGCATAGTTGCAGAACCACTGGATGCAGCACATCTGAGAGCCTTTAATAAGAACATGGCAAGATCCAAATGAATGATTCTAGATGGCATAAAGGATCACATCGTACCCCACATAGCGGAAAAGGACACTATTAGAGAAATGTGGGTAGGGATGGAAAAGCTATATCAAGGATCTTCTGAGTAGCAGAAGATGTATCTGGAGGAGAAGATGCGTAACACTAGGATGAAGAAGGGAGAGAATTTTGACTCTTTCCTGTCTCGAATTCAGAAAAACAGAGACCAATTGTCAGGAGTGGGGTCAACACCTGATCCGGATTTATGTAGGAACGCAACAGAATAAACATATAACCATAAATATAGAGATGTAGCAGAAATAACACTTCATTTCATTAATATCAAAGAACTGAAATTTGCTTACAGACAATGGAAATAAAACTAGCTAGGGCGCTGGTAGCTATCTCTGAGAAGAGATGTGGCGGCTATAGGCCTCTGAACTATGTTACAATGAGGCTCGAGGGCCTATTTATTGTTGAGAAACAATGTAGAATCTGAAATGTCCAAAAACCTAACCGTAGGAGATGAGGCGCCAAAACTGTGGGCGCCCGTTTGGATAAATTTGTGGTTCAACTTCTCGGGGGCATAACTTTGGCACCCGATCTCCGTTTGACGCGCTCAATAGCTCGTTAGAAAGATCTATCCGAGAAATTCAATTTTTGAATGAGCAACATCGGTCCATGGACCCATGTTTCTCTCCGTTTTCCCAAAAAATGTCGTTTAGGGCCTCAAAACGGCTCCGGAAGTTCAGGACCCGAAAAAATGCTAAAAATAGTAAGTTTTGTTGCAACTTGAAAATTAAAAGAACTGAAGATGGGGGTTCAAATGGAATAGGTGGGTGGCCACCAATATCCACCTGGATCATTAAGCCCCTAAAACGGCTCCGAGAGTGGAGGACTCGAAAACCTGCTAAAAATAGTAAGTTGTGCTGAATGTGAAAAGCTGCAAGAATTGATGGTGCTGGTCCAAATGGGATAGGTGGGTGGCCACCGATATCCACCTGGATCAACACCTAGAGACTCAAAGCTGGTAAGTATCACTCTGAACTTTGTTTAAGAAGACTATCAAGTCTTTGTGCAGAGAATTCTGGGCAGAGAAAGACTCCTAAGATGGGAAGCAATGTGGGCAGCCTTTGTTGTGCAGGAAAATACCCTCTGTGGATAGAGGCGATCCCTCTAGCCCTAGGGTGGGTCTAACAATAAGAGAACATGTTGGACATTTGGATTCCTAGCTTATAAATGAAAGACGGATTGGGATAGATACCCTACCTCGTTCTAACGCTTTTCTCGTGACTTGTAGCAATGATCCTTCGATCTTTGTCTTCACACGTCACGACCCGTAAGTGATGATGTCTGCACACCTACACAAATATCAAGTGAATGATGGCAGCATATGAGAATCTACCTTCATTTACAACTATTCGATTGGTCAAGGAGAATCAAACATTTTGCATATAATTTAATACAAAATTGGAACCAAAAAACCAATCATGTATTAATGATAGAGAAAAGTAGTTTACAACCTTAATGCCTTGATGTTGCAGGCCTCCTTCAACGGGTTCAATCGGGCGCGTCTCAAGCATTCGTTCGAGATCAGATTCAATGAGGCAATGGGCCTAAACTCTATCTCAACAATGGATTCCTCTCTGCCTTATTCTACACACTAGGTATAGTAATGATTGTTCAACTAGCTGAATCCATGTGAGGAGGAAGGATTTATAGGAGAGGAGGAGGTGGTTTGTGATCCCACATAAGGTGGAGAGGAGGTATATCCCTTTCGGGAGTTGCACAATTGTAGGAAAAAATGGGCCAAAAGGAGAAACTCAACGTTATTCAGTCGAAAAAACCATGATGACTCCACTCACGAAGTTGTTAAGCATGGAAAATTCGTTTCTATTTAATTTTTTTTTCCAAAAACAGCTCGGTGTGGGTGCTCTTTTGAGATAGAGCGCCAATGGGCATGAGGACCAGTGTAAATTTCTCCATGGGTGCGAGGCCATAACTGCCTACTAGCGTCGACCAAAAATCACATGTTTTTGGATGTATTCTTGAGGAATGAGTAATAAAGAAGATGTTCTTGACATGAAAAAGGATGCAATGATACTCATGGAAAAGTATGAAAGAACACAGAATTCATTGAAATGATCCTCCAATGTTTGGGATAGGGATTGTAGGGACGATGAAAAAATACTGTGTAACAGATGCCCCCTAAAGCATGAGGTCCAAGAGAGAGGGAGGGGTGAAATGATTTATGAGAACATGACCAAACTAAAATGCCGCCGTCGGAAGACCTGCAAGAACAAGTACAACTGATATCTCTGATACATGAATATGTGGTATGGGCGCTGTTATCACCCTAGTAATTACTTAAGTTGTGGGATTTTATTTTTTAGTCTAAGAACACTAGAGGTAACCACAAACCTACTTCAAATTCTAGGATCTAGCCTTCCTAGAATTCAGAGAGGGCTCTCTCTTTAAGATTTATCTTTGTTTTTTATTTATGTTTTTAGGCTAGTTATGATAGAACAATTGGTTTTGTTTTTAAAGGTTTTGGTGGGAAAAAATCACTTATAGGTAAACTAGAGAGAAATAAACTTGCCCATTGGGCTATGGAGTCTAAATCTAGCTAGCAGCACTAGAAGTCAAGACCAAAAAGGTACAAATGTATTCAGGGCAAGATAGATAACCCTCACAGATTTGGGAAAGTGTTTTTTGGTGAAATGGTATGATCGGGATAAAGGGAAATGAAGGATCCTTTGATCCGGAAAATGGAAGAAGGAGGCAGGGGTCAAACGGGAGTAGGAGCAATCAAGGATTCCTAACACCGGAAATCAACAGAAAACATTAAAATGGTAACTAGTTAAAAACAGGGAGCACTAGACTAACCTGTAGTAATATTCCTAGTTACACATTCAGATAGAACAAACATATAATGGATTGCATGAAACTCAGAAAAGAAAAAAATGACAAGAAGAAATTACTTCACTCATCAGCTTATCACAGTGATCCTGAATTATGATGCCAGTTTAGCTTTGTCCAGTCTGCTACTTCAAAATCAACACATAATAGCCTCCAATGTTCAGCAAAAAAGTCTATAGTAAAGTCTAGCAATTTTATTCCACATTGAATACTTCTAATGTAGAAGTATTTATACAAAATGTAGTTACAAATATCCTAGGAGACATATAGGAATATCTTTAGGAAATAGAAAATATCTTTACAAAATGAGAGGGACATTTTCTTAACAAATCAGCAAGCTGTCCTCTTATCCAAAATAAATATAACTACTTTATCTAACAAGAAGCTTTTGAGTGATTAGCTGTCCTGCTTTGCTGGCTGCTAGAAAATATCTTCATTTGAGTTGCCTTAGCTGATACTCTTTAACGCTGCTTTTTAACACTGATACACTTTTGACTGATATTTCCACTGTTTACTGCTGTAAAAATATATCTTTGTGCAGTAAAAAATCAGCAGACTGTCCTTTTACTTCACTGTTTGTTTTTTACTATTTTTAAGATAAATTTCTCCACTGTTTTACCTCTCATTTTTACATTAAATCTGTAAATGTTTGCCACTATTCTTCACTGGGAATTTAGACATTATTTAGCTTTCTAAAATTCTCATCTGCCTCCATGTATTTAGAAAAATTGGGTTTGAACACAAAAAGATGTTTGATCTCATGTTGTAGAAAGAACAAATCTTCAAAGTGCTGAAGGAGGACTTTTCCTGTGGGAGTGCCTTGTGGCAATGGTTTGCTAACTTCCTCCTTGGAAAATTCCCTGATATTCTTATCATAATCTTTCTGGGGCATTAGTTTTTCATTGAAGACATGAATGTCTGGCAAGCCCTTCTGTCTTAAGTTTGTATATTTCACCATAAACTTTGTTATGGCAATATTCATTGATTCACACTTCTCTTCCAGGTAGTTCATCAATTTTTTCTTTGTTACCATCTTTTTAATCTGTAAAATGGTTTCTGTTCTATCCAATACCTGTAATTCTTCCAATTCTGCTCTGTTCTTGCTGTTCAGAAATGTGATGAGTTTTAAAGCATGAGCTGGCTTATCAGTTAACTCATCCTTGGTCTTCTGAATCTTTGCTTGAGCTGCTAATAATAAGTCTCTCTGCTCATATATAATTTGAATTGAAGGCCATTGAATGTGAATGGCTTCAATTACGTTTGTCCATAGATGATTCTTTACAAATGAAATTTGCTTAGTGACTGTTAGCTCTTTTTGTAAGCCCTTGATTTGTTCCCTAAGTCTAATTGCCTTCTGTTCATGGGTTTTAGCATTTATTTGGGCTACCTTATTTGTAGCTTCAAGATTATCAATCATCTTCTTTAGGCTGTTGATTTCATTAGTTTTCAAGGACATTTCCTCCATAGCTTTTACAATCTGACCTGCTCCATCTGTTTGTTGAACATGTGTTGTAGAAGAATATGTGTTTGAAGTAGTAGTTGAACTCACTGGCATTGCAGTTGCCAGTGGTTTTTTTGGTGCTAGTTTTTCTCCTAATGTGGAAGCCACTGCTGTCGTAATCACTGGTATAACTGAAGGAATGATAGGACTATCAGTCTCTTTCATAGTTTCCTTCTCTTGGACAAGCCTGGTCCATTTTGGATTCCATTTCTTTGACCTGAGTAGTTAATTTGAGGATGAGCTTCATCATCTCTTATTTTTGACTTTTCTCTTGAAGGATTTCTTTGGTCTATGGATGCTCACTTTGAGGAAGCTTAAGCTGTTTCCTCAAAGCTGCAATATCATCATTCTTTTTCTTAATCAACAATTCTGTTGCTTGAACATTTGAGGGATCATATACCACTTGTAAAATCAAATCCTCTAAGGCTTTAATCCTTAGGTCCTTTGCATACAAAGATACTTTGTTTAGCTTCATTTGATCTTGCATGTTAAGAATAGTATTCTGTAACTTGGTAGCACTCATTGCCTTTGTCACCACAGTTGAATACAACATTTTAGAGCTATGTCTATGAAATTCAATTTGGTCTAGCTCATGAAAATTTTCAGTGCCTACTTCAAACTCCACCTTTTTATAATCTGCCACTGTCTTTGGTGCTGAAGTAGTTGGTTGCAAAAATGACATAATCATCTTGTTGGTAGAATAATCAAAGATTGTCAGTAGCCTATTTTGATTCCCTGGTTTTTGCTTGAGGAATTGAGAATATATCTCTGATTTAATTTCCTCATTCTTCTAATTTATCTGCTTATATTTTTCCTTGATATCTAAGTCTTTTTCCTCAGCTGTCTGTGAGGAAGAGGCCTCCATATTTTGTTTCTCAATCATTTGAGTATCATATTTACCTGTTGTTTTCTATTTTTCAATCTCTGCAAGAGTTTCATTGATTATCACTGTAGCTTCATCATTATTTACCTCTGGCTCATTTGTATCTTCAACATCAATAACCTTTTCTTTCCTAATTGAACTGAATTTAAGCCTTTTATTATAAATCAATTTGAATTTTTTTTTTTTTTTTTTTTTTTTTTTTTTTTTTTTTTTTTTTTTTTTTTTTTTTTTTTTTTTTTTTTTTTTTTTTTTTTTTTTTTTTTCTGTAGTTGTTTCTACTGCTTATGTTCCTTCTTCTCTATTTATTTTGGCTAAAGTCTCTGGTTGCTTTACAACTTCCAGGGCTTATGTTGTAACTATTTTTCCTGTTGTCTCTGTATTAGTGACTGTATCTATCAGTGTGTTCTCCACCCATTCTTCTTGATTGGAAAACTTCTCAATCTCTGGCTTAAGCTCATGTATGAAGGGTGTAAGTTTTCATTTTACCCTTAAATTTTTAAGGATCCCTTGAGGATCATAGTCCCATGGAAAAATTTCTTGAAATTTTAACTCTACTAGTCTCTTTGAGATTTCTTTTTCTGCCTCTCTATTATTTATGATGAAAGGACCAACCTGATTCTTCAACTTGAATTGAGTCTTTTTCCTTGCAGTTAAGAAGTTGATAGAGTCAGAATTGAGAATATGTCTTAAACATTCTAATGCAAAAATTCTCATGTTCATGTATTTTTGCAACTTATAAGGTAATAAGTTGGATCCAAAAATTCTTATCTCTGTATGTTTTTCATAAAGAAACCAGTCTCCCATTTTATTATGTTCTGATAGTTGCAGGATTCTTTTCATTTCTTCATTGACTCTGGGCTGCTCTTCTTTGTATAAAATATTCATTGTTGGATGGAGGAAAAGGTCTGAAAAATCTGTATACGTGAATTCGCTAATCTCTTTCCTTAGCAAGGAAGTCCAGAAGACAATGGATAAAGGCTTACCCTCCATGTCCATCTTTTTCAATGCGATTGGAAAATTACCATCTTGGAAGAATAAAAATAAGTGAAACAAGTAAGATGGGTATCTGAAAACCCCTTCAGTGGGTAGTTTGGTCAGCTGATGATGAATATTGTCTGCTATGAATCTGGCATAGTAAAAATTATTGTTGGAGGTTGGCCTGGAGATAAGGTGGATAGAAAGCCAAGAATGGATTCATCAGTGAATCCATCTGTAAAGTATCCCAATATAAAAGATAACATTGAAATAATATGCCTAGACCCTTCAGGAAATTTGGCATTGGAATAAGGAGGGTTTATCTTAGGAATGTCAACATGGGAAGGCAAAAAGTTTTGAAATATCATAAACTTCTTTGGGAAATCCAGGCCTAAGTACATTTGAGTCAAAGCTTCTATAGATAGGGGGACTGATTAAGGATCTGACTGTAATTGCAGCATTTGATTTATTGACTTTGCTGTTATGGTAAAAAGCATTTCTTTGTCTGCATTAACAATGGCCCTTTGGTCTGGTTCATAATGCTTTTGGCATAATCTAACAAGGCCTTGTCCAGGGTGGGTCAATGGAACTACATATTTGGGCAAATGAGTCTCCCAAATAGGAATTTCATCTTTGTCCAAGTACTTATCATAGCACCAATTATTTATTTCTAAAAGGTTGAATTCTATAACAGGATCAACAATCTTGTAGTCCATATCAGTCAATGGAAGGGTTTCTTCAGCAGCTACAGGTGGCTGGAGGGGATTTACTGATACAATGGATTTAGCAGTGAGGGTTGGAGTAGATTTAACAGCTTTAGGTGTTAC
Source organism: Pinus albicaulis (assembly GCA_034641835.2). Taxonomy (NCBI): domain Eukaryota; kingdom Viridiplantae; phylum Streptophyta; class Pinopsida; order Pinales; family Pinaceae; genus Pinus; species Pinus albicaulis. Next base: position 914,943,444 of record CM076578.1, on the reverse strand, counting down.
AGATTTAGGAGGTTTGGATCCTCCAGGCTTGGTTGGTTTAGAACCTCTAGGTTTAGCTGTGATCTGCTTTTTGGTCATTTTGGACTAACTACTGCAAGCTTAAATTGTTTGCAGGAGTTGTTTTTCTTTGTCAGAGGATATAAACTGGAATAAGATAAAAAACGAGGGTTTTATGAATAGATTGACTGCAAAAATGGGTTTTTAAGATATCTGAATGCTTTAAACCCTTTTCTGTATTTGAAATTAATCTTCAGAGGTCACAAATTGAGGAAATTGGCTAGAAAAGTGGTTTTTCTCGGACTCGGAACTTTCTGGGAAAAATTGGCTAGGGTTTGGCCTCTTTTTCGGGCTTTTTTAGGCAGACTGATTTGGTAAAAACCTTTAATTATAGGTCTGGCTTAATAATTTATGGTCTAAACTTGAAATTGCAGGTTTTAACTGTCGAGAAATACCTTTGAATGCAGGTATTTGGTTGCTTGAAGGGTTCTTGAGAAGATATTCGGTTTAATCTAAGGACTGATCCGGATTGTTGGTGCAGCGAATGGCTTTACTGATCTTCAATGGGGAATTTGTGGTCAAATTCTGATTTTCTCTAAGTATAGGTCGACAATTTGAGCAAAAGGGTTTTTTACATGGTCGAACGGAGTCTCTTTTATAGTCCGGAACGTGCAAATAAACATCAGAAATGGTATAACTTAAACTTTGATTTTTAATTATCATAGATGCATTAAATGCAGGTCTCATCATATGGCGGGAGTGGTTTTTATTTTAAAATGTGAAACCGGCAGCAATTTTCACATTGAGTTCAGGCAGTAAGCTATTTTTTTATTGAGACAAACATGATCCTATGAGAGGATGCCACGTCGCAGGAGGCAGAATTGGTGAAACAACTTATTTCGCGTCCATTTGGGCTTTGGGCGGACGACCAGTTTGTGAGCACGATAGCGTTTACGACCCGTTAGATTTGGAGTATGAGAGCGAACGGTTGGGATCTCTTTTGGAAGGTGCGACAAAGCAAAGGTGGGGCTGGGCTTTACTTGGGCGCTAGCGGTTAAAACATGGTGAAAATACCTTTATAACATATGAAGTTTATCAAAGGTTTTATATATGCAAAGTCAGGATTTATATATATGGTTAAAGAGGGTTAAATGACGGTATTTATATATATGGTTTTATATATAAGGGTGGAGGCGCATGAGGTGGGGTTGTATGTTTAACTATGGTTTAGCCTATGTAAAGGTAGGGGCTTTACATAACGGGGATAGGATATAAAAGGACGGTTTAATTTTCAAATGAAAATAAACCTTAGTATTAATCGCTATAGCACCTTGGGTTAAAAGATGATGTGCGGAAAAGGTTGGTAAGTGTTTTTCAAAGGCACTTAGGATAAAAATGTGATGGGCGGGGCAATATTTTTACGTTTTCCAAATACATAGGATATGTGTGGAAAGCCACCTTTTGATTATTTATTTTATTATAGAGTTTTTAGACTTGTTGTGTTAAGCCCCTATATTAATAGTGTGGTCCCTTATTATGTTAGTCTAACCCCACTTATTGTTATTAGTGTACCCCTGTAACCCCCATATTGTTATTATTGTGCCCTTGCATTATTATTGTTAGGTCGGCTAGGATTACATTGTGGTCCCACTAGGATTATATTGTGCCCCCATGGACTCCTATATATAGAAAGGAGGTTTTGTAAATTGAATCATCCAAGAATTGTTCATTCATGTAATGTATTGGAGGTTGCCCCCTCGAAGTGGCTCATTTCTAAGGCGTGAATATCTCTTTTTTTCTCTCTTTGGAGCTGGTTACACAACATTTGGTATCAGAGCTTTGGGATTCTAGGGTTTCGCTGCTCCAAACAGGTCATCGTGGAATTTTCGCTATAACTTTTTTCTACGAAGCTTCAGAAGCTGAAATTTCTAGGGTGCGAAGCTGAAATCTTGAGGAAGGTTGTCTAAAAATTTCAGATCTTGGTTCGCAATATTTGAGGAGATATCATCTGTGGAATTTAGGTATTTTTTCAGGCTCATAAACAGGTCATCGTGGCATTTGCGCTATAAATTTTTTTGTACGAAGGGTCAGAGTCTGAAATTCATATGGTGCGAAGCTGAAATCCTGAGGAAAGTCGTCAAAAAATTTCAGAACTTGGTTCGCAATATTTTTGGAGATATGATCTGTGGAAGGTAGTGCTTTTTCAGGCTCTTGAATTTCATCTCAAAGAGGTGATCGTGGGAAAAGTTCAATAACTCTCTCTCTGGAGATTGGATTGGAGTGCCGTCAAAAGTGGTCGCAAGTACACGGCCTGTAGTTTCTTGGATATCAATTTCAGAGACAAAGAACAAAACAGTGACACGTGGCAAGTCGTACAAGTTCGCTCTATTGAACCAGTCCAAAATTAGGTCATTGTGGGAGATTGGACACAAATTTGTCTTGGAGAATCCAAATCAGGTCAGACCTGTGGCATTTGAAAGAAGCTTTAGAGGGCTACTACAGGGCGGAATTTGAGATATCGAAGATTTTCAATTACAGAGATAATTCAATTTCAATATCGAGCTCCTAAAAGCTAGTAAAAGGTGTGTAATTGTTTTTCCGAATTGCATAAGTATTGTTTGAAGAATCAAGTGGAATTGATTCCAAGGGCATATTGAAGAATTTTTATCAGTAATGGGTTCTATTATGCATCCAAAAAATAATTCCATACCCATTAAGCCCTCAAAAATCTATACTATGACGCATGAAGAGGAAGAATTGCAGTATGAGATATCAAAATTACGGTACCAAGTGCAACAAATTTCGATCTTACGAAGAACAATTGAAGATGAAATAGATGGTTTAAAAGCAGAAATGGAGGCTAAGTTGGATGGTTTGAAGGATCAAATAATAGCAAATATGGATGATAAATTAGTGGAAGATCACATCGAGCATCAACAACAAGTTCTCCAACTCTCAAAGGATAACCTAACTTTGGTGCAAAAACAAATGATACAACCGGAAGATCAACATCACATCAAAAGAAGTTCTGAAGGAGTCACAGAAACAAGAACGCGACAAGTACAATCAATTTCAGATTTTCTCAGCAAGTGGAAGAACTTTCCTGTAGAAGATTCCACATGGGAGGATGAGAATTTTATACAGAAGCATCAAGAAATAATCAAGCGTTGAGGACAACACTGGTTTGAAGGAGAGGGGCATGTTAAGTCCCTATATTAATAGTGTAGCCCCTTATTATGTTAGTGTAGCCCCCCTTATTGTTATTATTGTACCCCTGTAACCCCCATATTGTTATTATTGTGCCCTTACATTATTATTGTTAGGTCGGCTAGGATTACATTGTGGCCCCACTAGGATTATATTATGGCCCCATGGACTCCTATTTATAGAAGGAGGTTTTGTTCATTTGTATCATCCAAGAATTGTTCATTCATGTAATGTATTGGAGGTTGCCCCCTCGAAGTGGCTCATTTCTAAGGCGTGAATATCTCTTTTCTTCTCTCTTTAGAGCTGGTTACACAACATTGTTGAAGGGTCTAATAACCATAGGGAGCGGGTTTTTAAATTAAGGTTAGTTTTAGACCAAAGGGAGTATTATTTGGGTTTTTAAATTTAGCATGTGGATAATATCTTTGGTCTAAAAACTTTATACTAGTGGGTTTTTGGGGCTATTTAGATATAAAAGGATTAAATAGATAGGATAAGGTATTTTTAGGGAATTAATAACATAAGTTAAAAGTTAATATGACAAGGGGAGATGGAATACAGAAAAATACACTAAATGACCAAGTAGAGTGAATAAATAAAAGCAAAGCTCATTATTTCATCATTTCACTAGTTTGCTTAGGATAGAGTGTTTTTTGAGGGTTTTTGTATTTTTTTATGAATGAAGGAAGTTAATTAAATGGGATTTTAAGTTTCATTAAGTAAGAAGGTTTATTTACTTATGAAGATGACTTAAATGTATGAATGAGGGATAAATAATGGTAAAGGGTATTTTATCATAAGAATTCAACATTTTCCACTATCCAGTGATCGAGCCTTGGGTCCGGTCCCAATAGAAGTAAGAGAAATGCTCTGAGGCTCTTTGACTGGAAGTATAGAATACTGAATACCTACAGGGGAAGGGGAATTAGTGATTTTTGCCCGGTGATGAATATTACATGCTTTTCCCACTTCTTTCTACCTACCCAACATTACTCTAACATTTTTTCTTCCTTTTAGCAGGTGCATTTAAGCTTGCTACCTTGAAACATTTTATTCTTTTGAAAGCATAAAACTATCTAATTCTACCTTATTTCATCCGAGGGCTCAGATTAAACTGATGAGCTCCTCATTATTCTCTACCTATGTACTGATTTGTCAGGATTAAACTGTCTCACAAAACTTTATTCACTATCTAAAACATGGAAATTGAAAACATGACAAGTCAAGTTTAAACAATTTAACTCATCATGGATTATGGCATTTATTGACACTCTGCCATAATCATTTGCAAAAAGTAAAAAGTAGTGGCATTTGGACTGGCACACTTTCATGTTTTATTTTGATCTTTTTTCCTTTAGGGTCTATATTTTTTAAGTCCTTTGATCTTTCTTTTAGGACTTTTTACCCTCTTTTTTGATTTTTATTTTTTTCAAAATATGGGAAAAAAACTTGTAGAAAGCAAGGTATGTACATATTTTACAAGACTATCAAAAGTCAATTCAAAATTATGAATCCTATATTTATAAGACCCTAACAGCGACTTCATATGGGGATGGCATTTCCTGGTAAAATGTCAAGAACTCTAAGACTAGTAGCCTTCAATTTTGACCATGATGATCCAGTAATTGTCTTTTGTTTTTTACAAAAACTTATTTATGATATTTTTCTGTTCAAAGCGTAGGGCCTTCTCTCCGGGCTTCAACTTTGGAAAGAAAATATCCAATCCAATCTAAAACTTCAATGGATATTTACAATGATGTAAAAAGTAATTGGGACTAACTATTGGTTAACTCAGAAGAATAGTAGTGTTTGAGCATTCTACCATTAACTGGTCCTTCTTGAATATCTGTTCCATCCAAATATTTAATGAAGAAAGAATTGTTACCCCTATATCCATAAATTACATAGGGTCCTTTCCATAGAAAGTCAAACTTCCCATGCTTACCTTTGTCCTCTCTCCTAGAATCCCACTTTAACACCTGATCTCAAATGTAAAAGTCATCTTATTTACTTCTTTTATCAAAAAATTTCTTGATTTTATCATGAATGACTTAGGATTTATCATAGACTTCTTCCCTTGTTTGTTGTAGATGAATAGTTTGATTTATCCTCCTTTGTATATCATTGATTTCCACTTGTGATTCTTGAATGATCTTCATTACTGGAACACCTAAGGATGATGGGAAAACTGCATCCATCCCATAAACAATTTGGTAATGGGAAGTGCCAATTGACTTTTTGGTAGTAAGTCTATCTGCCCATAAGGCATAGAATAACTTTTTATTCCAAGTCTTTTTGTTATCTTCAAGTAATTTTTTAATAATATTTACAAGGCTTTTGTTTGAAGATTCAGCTAGGCCATTACCCTAAGGGTAATAAGAAGTAGAGTGGCCTAGAGTAATATGATATTTGTGACAAAATGCAATCATTTTCTTAGATTTAAATGCTGCTGCATTATCAGTAATTATTTTATGAGGGCATCTAGATCTAGATAAAATGTTGTTTTCTATGAAAGAGATAATGACTGTGTCAGTGGCTTGTCTGGTAGGAATGGCTTCAATCAACTTAGTAAAGTAATCTATGGCAGTCGAAATCCACTTATGTTGGCTAGAGGATGGGGGGTGTCTAAACCCCATTGTTGAAATGGCATTTCAGTTGAAATTGGCTTTAAGGGTAAAGGTAACAACTTCTTTTTTCCTTGAAAAATTTGACATTTGTGACATGAAGTAACAAATTTCTTAACATCAACAAATAAGGTAGGCCAGTAAAAACCAACTCTAAGGATCTTATCAGCAGTACTTTTCTAGTATAAATGCCCTCCACAGTCACCTGCATGAAATTATTCAAGAATTTTGTCATCTTTTGCTTTCAGTAAACAATTTAGTAATATCCCACTATGTTCTTTCCAAAAAAGCACATTATCTAAAATACAAAATCTCATTGCTTTAAGTTTAAGAAATCTGGCTTTTGTCCTTGATAATCCAGGAGGAGATTGTAAGTTTGTAAGTACAAAGATAATATCTGAGTACCAAGGTGAATCTAGAAAGGCTTCACTGATCATTGGAGTCGCCATCTCTTCCTGTTCATCAATCTGAGCAATAAAATTTATGTCTAATGCATTGCAGTTGGATTCAGCCATTAATCTGGCTAATCCTTGCCCTTTAATGAGTTTTTTTGGTTTGATTTCTATGTCATATTCTAGGATAGTGGCAATCCACTTACCTCTTCTTCCATCAAGGCCATCTTGAGTAAGAATGTATTTAACTACAAAATTAGGGACATAGGCAATTATGTGGGAATAGAGAATGTAAACTCTGAAATCTTTTATGGCTTTAACCAAGGCTAAGGCTTGTTTCTCCATTATGTTATATTTCAGAGGTGCATCTGTAAGGGTCTTACTGAAAAAATCCATAGGCTATTCAAAACCTTGATCATTCTTCTGTAGTAAAACTGTAGCAATGGTATGTTCTGATGCAAAAGAAAAAATTATAAAGTCTTTCTTGAAATCTAGACTGATTAAGGCTGGTGTTTTAGTTAAAGCCCGTTTTATGGAATCAAAAGATTGTTTGGATTCAATAGTCCATTTTAAAGTTGAATCTTTTTTGAGCATATTGTTCAGTTCTCTAATGATTTTAGCTAAGTTTGAAATAAATCTTCACAAAAAGTTAATTTTACCTAAGAAAGCTTGTAATTCTTTGATATTTCTAGGTGGATGAATGTTCAAAATTTCTTCTATCCTAGCAGGATCAATTCTAATTCCTTCTTCTGAAATTATATGTCCTAGTAACTTACCTTCCTCTAATCCAAAGAGAGTTTTCTTGGGATTTAAAGAGATTCCAAATTTCCTACATTTTGTTGGCAATATGATACAGAGTGTTGTCCTTGATGGCAACCCACTTGATGAAGATGATGGCAACCTACTTAATGAAGTTGTTCCTGATGCTTGATGAGTTTATTAATGTTGTAAATCTATTGTTCTACAAGTAGCTCAGAAGTACCAAAGAAATAAATATCAGTAAGGGCCCGAATATTGTTGAACAAGGTGTGTCACAAAGCATACACGGGTTTGTTTAGGGGCAGTCGCGTATGCACGCGGAAAAGATCGTTCCAAGTAGCGTATGCCCATTTGCGCTCTAAATTTGTAAAACCAAGGGAATTACCATGGTATTGACCCATTGTATTGGGCGCTTGATTATCCATTTGGTCCCGTCAAGGAATACCATCGGAAGTGGTGTGGTTTTGACGCATGGTATTGATAAAGGCAAAACCTATATAAGGAGAAGAAGATCATTGTACAAATGGGGGCATGTGTTTGGGCTTTAAATGAATACTTCAATCTGAAGTTTATCTAATGGTTGAACTCTGTTCTTAATCGATAGATCTGAATATATGATGCACCTATGAATATGATGAAGGCTCAAAATCTCCAGATCTGGAAATGATGAATCTCTAGGATGATCTGAAAAGGAGTATTGAAGACCTGGCGCAAATCTGTTGAAGAAGTTGAAGAAATTTGGGTAAGTTCATAGATTTGGTCTGTTCTGCAAAGTTTATCTTTTATAGATCTATACGCAGGTTCATTTCATAAAAAGAGCGTGTATACGCAGATCTGTTTAAACAAGATGCTGCGGTACACGCTGTGGATCCGCTAAACAAAGGCGCGTATGGGAAGTTAGAGTTATTTTGGTAAATGCACAGATGTATACGCGGCTTCACTTCATGAAAAGCGCGTATATACGCGGGTCTGATTAAATAAAAGCGCGTATGATATCTGATCTAATGGTTGTTCAAGGTTGAATATGTTTCTGCATATTTATTCTGAAGTCTGGGTTATCTCTGATATTCTGGTTATAGTGGTTTCACTGTTCTGTTTGAAGCATTGGGCAAAGGTTGTTTGTTGATAAGAAAAGGGTTGTGTTGGAGCTGTTTGATCCATTTTGAAAATTGATGAAACGTGGTTTGCAGTGGATCTGAGGGTTGAAGCCTTCAGTCTGAAAGTAGAAGATTTCTGCCAGTAGAGGCTGGTGCTAATATCAGGGGGTAGTAGCTCCCTTCCAGGTGAGGCTGGTAAACGAGAGCAGGGGGTTGTTGCTCCCTTCCAGGAGAGGCTGGTAAACGAGAGAAGGTTGTAGCCTTCTGCAAGTGGGTGCCTGCATGCTGGTATGAGTCTGCACCAGTACATGTTGTAAGAAGTTTTCTTAATAATAAAGATTAAAGACTGAGACGACAGCAACGGTGGTTTTCTCCCGAATTTGGTTTCCACCTAAAAATCCTGGTGTTCATGTGTGTTTCTTATGTGTGATGATTGTTCTGTTCTTCCTGCACTGGTTTACTGTTTTCTAAATATCTGATGAATGAGTAATGCAATGATCTAAGTCAAGAACTAAATTCATAATTAGATCACTGTGTATACGTGAGTTCTGTAAAGGATATCCGCGTATATACGCGGGTTGGATTCAGGAAAGTAGCGTATGGTTTTTAAGAAAGAAATATAAAAGTTTTATTGTCTACACTAAATACTGATTCACCCCCCCCCACTCAGTATTTTTCCCAACAATTGGACAAGACCAGATATATAACACGATCACCAATTAATTTGAAATAAACACAATGATCTTCCTTGCTTCTGGTGAAGCCAAGTCCCCGTATATAGGTATCAAATTTCTGATACCACATCCTTGGTGACTGTTTTAACCCATACAGAGACTTCTTCAACCTGCATACCAGTTCTTTCTTACCCTTCACCATAAATCCTTCAGGTTGCTTCATGTAGATCTCCTCTTCTAGATCCCCGTGAAGAAAAGTTGTCTTCACATCCATCTGTTCTATCTCAAAATCAAATGCAGCAGCAACAGATAAAAGTAATCTAATAGAAGTAACTTTGGCAACAGGAGAAAAAATATCACCAAAATCGATTCCCGGCACCTGGGAATAACCTTTCGCTACCAATCGAGCTTTGTATTTCTCCACCTTGCCTTCTACATTCATCTTCTTCTTAAACACCCATTTGCTCCCAATGGGCTTCCTTCCAGCCGGCAACTCCACCAAATCCCATGCATCATTTTTGTGCAAGGATGCCATTTCATCAACCATGGCCTCCTTCCAGAGTTTTCCATCCTCTGAATCTACTGCCTCCCTCACAGTTCTGGGTTCATCATTAGTTATAGTTAAGGCAAAACCTAAACAGAAAGCAGATGGACTATACCTTTCTGGTTGCCTTCTTTCCCAAACTGATCTTCTCAAAGCTGGAGTTTGTGGCTCTTCCTCTTCTGAATCTTCTTTTGCTGTAGAGTCTGATTCATCCTCCTTTAGCTCAAACTCTATCTTCTCAGGTTCCTTTGGTATGATTTCATGTTTAACAACATATTTCACCTCTCTAAACACCAAATCTCGACTGTACACACAACCTTCCTTGTTTCCGGGTTCCAAATCTTGTAACCTTTTAAACCATCCTTATACCCAATAAAGATGCACCTTTCAGATTTATTATCCAACTTGGTCCTTTTCTCCTTTGGAACATGTACATATGCATCACATCCAAATACCCTTAGATGTGAAAGAAAAGGTTTCTTACCAGTCCATACCTCATGTGGGGTCTTATCCTCCAACACTGATGAAGGTGATCTGTTAACCAGATAGCATGCAGTCTCCACTGCCTCTGCCCAGAATTCTTGTCCTAACCCGGTACCACTGAGCATGCTTCTTGCCTTTTCCATCAGTGTTCTATTCATTCTTTCTGCAACTCCATTTTGTTGTGGTGTGTATGGAGTAGTCTTATGACGTGCTATACCACACTTCTTACAGAACTCTTCAAATTCCTTCTTGCAGAACTCCCCACCATTATCTGTCCTCAACGCCTTTATCTTCTTCTCTGTGTGGTTTTCCACCAGAGCCTTAAATTCTTTAAATTTGTCAAAGAGCGTCTTTTCGTACGCTTCGACAAAGAATTCATACTAACAAGGTGTGTATGGAGTAGTCTTCTGTCGTGCTATACCACACTTCTTACAGAACTCTTCAAATTCATTCTTGCAGAACTCCCCACCATTATCCGTCCTCAGCGCCTTTATCTTCTTCTCTATCTGGTTTTCCACCAGAGCCTTAAATTCTTTAAATTTGTCAAAGACTTCAGATTTCTTCCTCAAGAAATATATCCATGTATTCCTTGAGAATTCATCTATGAATGAAACATAGTACATAGACTTTCCCAGTGATGGAACTGACACAGGTCCAAACACATCATTGTGCACAAGTTCTAATATCTTGTTCGCCCTCTTAGCACCAGAAGGAAAACTCACCCGATTCTGCTTCCCATATACACAATGTTCACAGAAATCGAAATCTAGAGAGCAATTAGACATACCTTCTACCATACCATTTCTATGTAGTATCCGAAGGCCCTTATCTCCAATATGTCCAAGCCTTTGATGCCATAGCATGGTCTTTTCTCCAGAGACAGCTAAGCTTTCCGCTCCATTTTCAGGAACCACATAACTATTACACCCATCAATAACAGTGCTACCTTATAGCTTGTACAGAGTTCCAGTCCGAACTCCCCGCATTAATACCAGTGCTCCCCGAACCATATTGCAAACATCTTTCTCGAACACTGTTTTTACACCTGCATCATCCATCTTGCTTACAGAAATTAGATTTCTGGCCAATGCAGGAATATGCAGAACACCAGGAAGTGTTCTAATCCTTCTACCTTGCAGCTTCAGCTTGACTTTTCCACGTCCGACGATTCTGGCCTTCCTATCATCCCCTAAGAAGACATCACCACCATCATATTTCTCATACTCGCAGAACCACTCCCTATGGGGAGTGAAGTGAAAGGATGCACCTGAATATATCAACCATGACTCATGATCTACATGTGTATTTGAAGAAGAAGCCAAATACACATCCCCACCTTCATCCGAGGTGGTTTTTGACTCTGCAGAAGAAGCATCTTTAGATCCCTTTCCTTTCTCAGGAGCTTTAGATCTGCAGTCCATTTTGTAGTGCCCTTCCTTTCCGCATTTCCAGCACACCTTTACAAACTTTCTAGGATATTTAGATCTCCCTCTAGATTTGGATCTCCCACTCGAAAACTTATTCTTGTTTCTATTCTGGGACCTTCCTCGTACAGATAAGGCATCTCCATTCTAACCCTCCATATTTATCCGTATCATTTCCTCCGACAGCAAGGCTGAGACAATGTCATCAAAGTTCAAGGTAGTTGTATTGCTACCTATTGCAATAACCAGACTGTCCCACGAGTCTGGTAGAGAACACAAAAAACTGATGCACTTATCTTCATCTGAGATTTTAATATCAATAGATGACATCTCACTTACCACAGTATTGAAGGCGTTCAGATGCTCTGTCACCGAATCTCCATCCTTCATCCTCAGGTTATACAGCTTTTTCCGCAGGAACAAATTATTCACCAGAGACTTAGATTGGTACAAAGTCCCTAGCTTTTCCCACAAGGTCTTCGCCGTAGCTTCCCCAGATACATTCAACAATACTGAATCTGAGACACACAATCGTATTGTGCTTTTAGCCTTCCGATCTAGTTTCTTCCAGTCTTCATCTGACATTCCTGTTGGCTTAGTACCTGGATCTACCGCGATCCACTGATATTTATCCACCAGCAGATCCTCCATCTTGAGCTTCCACAACTCAAAACTCTGACCATTAAATTTCTCGATCTCTATCTTTCCGCCGCTCGCCATCTTCTCTCACCGCAAGAATCGATCCCGCAGATCTCCCACTGAACAGGGTCTACCTCAGGCCCGAACTAAAAACCCTCAGCAGCAAAGGCGTCCCCTTGAAGCCGAAACAACTCCGATACCAAATGTAGGTTTTAACCCTGAACAACAATTATCTACACACGAATCTTATAACAGAAAATAAACAATAGCGAGAGCATAAAACATAAAACAGATCAACACAGAGATTTTCCCCTGGATCCCAAATCGGGACGACCAGCTTGATTTTTCATTATATTCCTTTTATTGTTACAACACATATATATACATGCCGAAGCATACATAAACCCCAATCCATAAACCCTGGATTAGAACATAACTGTAGTTCCCTTGACCGGATCTACAAAAATACCAGGGGCCGAAAACCATCGTACCCCAAAACCATGGACGCGGACTACCCACCAGAAATTAAGGACCAAAAATTTTCGCCAGGACGCTGCCCCGGACCCCGACATGGGGGGCTACCGCCCCCCCTGTGACCCCCCCGTTGCACCCAACGCAAAGGGGGGGCTATCGCCCCCCCTGTTACCCCCCCACGCGTGCTTAGTCGTGGAAAGAATATAACACATACCCAACATGCCTTGCCCTCCTTTTAAAAAAGTGAAATCCCTCTCACCATGGGTGCCACTCATTAGGGTTTCTTTCACCAAAGAAACCTCCTCCCATTAATACTGCGATGTTTCTCTAAGTGTTCTCCACCTCCTATCCCAGCGTTGTTGACTTGGTCAAACATGACCTTGTTCACACATGAGGGTGTGAAATTCAGCTCCTCTGATGATCCCTTTCCACACTATGAGGGATTTTATTCATTTTTCTGAAATGTATGGGCCTCCTTACCCATTTATTTTTCTCCTAAGGGACATGAGAAAAAATTAATATTCCAATTAGCTGCATGCTAATTTTTGGAATATTACAGTCCTCCCCTCCCAAATGTTGCTTGTGCTCAAGAAAATACAAGGATAGAAATGAGAAGTTGCCTCCCAAGGCATGGAGACTGAAATTTATTGGGAAAAAATCTTTCCCAATTGCATCCTCCATCCTTGAGAAATCATCCATACAAAATGAGTCACCTCCCAACATGGCAACTCCAGAAAATTCTCCTACACCTTGAGTTCATGCAATGTAGGTGGGCTAAAAATCTGAACATGGTAGACATAGGAGACTACCCCACGCTGTCCTTCTCTCCACTTATGATAACTGTAGAGTGTTTTATAATCCTGGGCTGCAATAATGTTTCCCTTAAGAGGCAAGATTAATACTAGATCTTCAAATATCTCTCCTCCAACACTGTGAATCAAGCTGGCCCAAATCAACCCATATCTGATGGATAGGAAATCATCACCATATGGAATCCCATCAATCACATGGCCCACCTCAGCAAAAGGAAACAATTGTTTGGTTGTGGTGGCCATATCTCCTCTCATGCTCCCATTAGAACATGCAATGCAAAAAGTGTGGGAATCCTCTTCCCCAAAGGACAAACCAAACTCATGTATCTCCCTCCCAATCATGCTTCCAAAAAAAATAAGTTCAATATTAGAAAATGAAATCATGATCAACATCAAAATGAAAAAAATGTTGAAGGTTTCATGTAGTGCAAGAAGGTACCAATAGTTTTCCCAGTAGTGACAACGCAGTTTTCCAAACTGTTGCTCCAGAAAATTACATGGGAAGTTGTTTTTTGTTACATGGATAATTATGTATGTCATGACATCTACTGGTAAATAGAAAATGGCTAGGTACATCAACTCAACATACATGAAATAAAACACTTGCCCAAGACCATACAGGAGATGGTTGTCTCCATCCTATAATTTGGCCCAATGTTGACCATGGAGCTCAATGAAAAAATTGCCTTCTTGTGGAGCAATGCACTGAATAAGAATGGTAAGAATATGGAAATACTATGTTAGAAAATCAATGGATGCAAGAACAATATTATTACCATGTGTTGAGAGTAATACGATGCATATGTATATGAATAATTCATCCATAGTGGTATGACACACTCCCATGAAGAGGAATGAACCATATGCTGCATGAAGATCACCCTTCTTATACTTGGAAATCCAAGTTAAGAAGATCATATCTCTGTAATAGATGTTCCCATCCACTACTCCATCAATATTACTTTCTCCTCACACACCAAGTGCATCAATGGTTAAGTCATCCTGGGAACAATCCATCAATAACCCCAAGCTCCCAAGTGACAGTGTTGTTGGCCCATGCAAATAAGCTCCTACCAACTCATAGCTCCATTCTTTGACATGCTCCTTGCCAAAGACATCTCCCATAATGTTGCTACACATAAGAAGTTCCTCCCAAGGTGGAAGTACCTCTCTATCATCTAAGGCCAAGGAGTAGCCCCTTTGCACCATGATATTTCCATCTCCTACTCCTGCAACATCATGCAAAGTGTGAGAGCAAATATGTCGTTTCTCTCCGAAGAACAACCAAGGAAACAAAATATTTTGTTGCCTCCTCATACTTTCATTATAAAAATCATGTGATGAAAACATAATGAATGATATGAAGATCACATCAACATCATGCATCCATACTCTGTGTTGCTCAATGATGCAAGCATCCTGCCACATCTTCTCCGTACACTTACCCTTAGAAAGAGTATATTCCAAATGATGGCCAAAATCCTTCAAGAGTAGCCAATGCATCCAAGCCTCCTGTTTCCCGGTGTCATATATTTGCAAGTGGATCACCAGCCTCTTGCTCTTCATCCACGTCCACTCATCCATTTGTGGATGTCTCCCTTCATTCTCAATCTTGGTACCCTTCCCATGAATACTACCGTCCTCCAAAATCATATTTTTGTCTTTGCATTTCATGGGATATTGAAATGCAATCTTCTCAATGATCAAGTTGATCCCATAAGGAGCCAAATAGGTGGTAGGAAAAAACCTCCCATCATGATGTGTAGGGCTCAAGAAGTGTCCAACACAAACATGAGAGATGTTATCCATCCTAATATGTCCTCCATCATCTATCTTCTCCCCCTTGAATCCATAAATATCCAAATGTGAGAAGGGAAGAACCTCCTCAAACTGTTGAAGAAATTTTCACTCCATGATGTGTTGAAGTGCACCTCCAATGAAAGGTGCATCTTTATTGGGTATAAGGATGGTTTAAAGGGTTACAAGCTTTGGAACCCAGAAACAAGGAAGGTTGTGTACAGCTGAGATGTGGTGTTTAGAGAAGTGAAAGATGTTGTTAAACATGAATTCCTACCAAAGGAACCCGAGAATATAGAGTTTGAGCTAAAGGAGGATGAATCAGACTCTACAATAGAAGAAGACTCAGAAGATGAAGAGCCACAAACTCCATCTTTGAGAAGACCAGTTCGGGAAAGAAGGAAACCAGAAAGGTATAGTCCATCTGCTTTCTGTTCAGGTTTTGCCTTAACTATAACTGATGATGAACCTAGAACTATCAGGGAGGTAGTAGATTCAGATGATGGAAAACTCTGGAAGGAGGCCATGGTTGATGAAATGGCATCCTTACACAAAAACGATGCATGGGATCTGGTGGAGTTGTCGGATGGAAGGAATCCCATTGGGAGAAAATGGGTGTTTAAGAAGAAGATGAATGTAGAAGGCAAGGTGGAGAAATACAAAGCTCAGTTGGTAGCGAAAGGTTATTCCCAGGTGCCGGGAATTGATTTTGGTGATATTTTTTCTCCTGTTGCCAAAGTCACTTCTATTAGATTACTTTTATCTATTGTTGCTGCATTTGATTTTGAGATAGAACAGATGGATGTGAAGACAACATTTCTTCAGGAAGATCTAGAAGAGGAGATCTACAAGAAGCAACCTGAAGGTTTTATGGTGAAGGGTAAGAAAGAACTGGTATGCAGGTTGAAGAAGTCTCTGTATGGGTTAAAACAGTCACCAAGGATGTGGTATCAGAAATTTGATACCTATATACGGGGACTTGGCTTCACCAGAAGCAAGGAGGATCACCGTGTTTATTTTAAATTAATTGGTGACCGTGTTATCTATTTGGTCTTATATGTGGATGATATGTTGTTGATTGGAAATGACAAAGAAATTATCCAAGATTTGAAGACCCAACTGTTCTCCCAATTCGACATGAAGGATCTTGGTGCTGCAAACTATATTTTGGGCATGGAAATTAAGAGAGATCGGGCAAAAAGGAGGCTCTGGTTAAACCAGAGGAAGTATGTCGAGAGTATATTGCAGAGATTCAATATGCAGGATAGTAAACTGGTGAATGTTTATATTCCTGTAGGCGTAAAGATGTCTGCTGAATAGTGTCCCAAGACACAAGAAGAAGAGGAGGATATGTCCCGTGTTCCATATGCAAGTGCAGTGGGTAGCTTGATGTATGCAATGGTCTGTACTAGACCAGACATTGCACATGCAGTGGGAGTATTGAGCAGGTTTATGTCAAACCCAGGGAAGGAGCATTGGACAGCAGTGAAGCAGGTTTTCAGATATTTACGTGGCACTAGTGATTATGGCTTGTGCTACCAGGGAAGACCGAGATTGGAAAGAATGTTGGACATTCATGGTTTTGTTGATGCAGACTGGGCTGGAGATCTGGACCAAAGAAGATCTACAAGTGGGTATGTGTTTAGCCTATTTGGAGGCACAGTCAGTTGGATGAGTAAAAGACGGTCTGTAGTGGCTCTTTCAACTACAGAGGCAGAATACATAGCAGCCACTCATGCAAGCAAGGAAGCAATTTGGTTGCAGAGATTGTGTTCAAGTATGGGGTTGGTACAACACGCTATAAGGATAGACTGTGATAGCCAAAGTGCAATTTTCTTGGCTAAGAACCCTGCTTATCATTCAAAGAAAAAGCACATTGATGTTCAATATCACTTTGTTAGAGATATGGTTGAGGCTAAAAGGGTGTTGCTGGTAAAGGTGGACACTTTGAAGAATGTTGCAGATGCATTAACAAAGTCTGTGAGCACTCAGAAGTTCTCTTGGTGTAGAGAAACAATGGGTGTTGAAGAATTGGGCCAATGACTAAGCTCTCTTGTGACCCCCTTTGGAAAGAAAACAAAAAGTGGGAGAATGTTGGGTATGTGTCCTTAATTTCCGGCGGGTAGTCCGCGTCCATGGTTTTGTGCATGGTTTTGCACATGGTATTGGGGTATGATGGTTTTTAGCCCCTAGTATTTTTGTAGATCCAGTCAAGGGAACTACGGTTATGTTCTAATCCAGGGTTTATGGATTGGGGTTTATGTATGCTTCGGCATGTATATATATGTGTGTTGTAACACTAAAAGGAATATAATGAAAAATCAAGCTGGTCGTCCCGATTTGGGATCCAGGGGAAAATCTCCGTGTTTATCTGTTTTATGTTTTATGCTCTCGCTATTGTTTATTTTCTGTTATAAGATTCGTGTGTAGATAATTTCTGTTCAGGGTTAAAACCTACATTTGGTATCAGAGCTGTTTCGGCTTCAAGGGGACGCCTTTGTTGTTGAGGGTTTTTTGCTTGGGCCTATGGTAGACCCTGTTCAGTGGGAGATCTGCGGGATCGATTCTTGCGGTGAAAGAAGATGGCGAGTGGTGGAAAGATAGAGATCGAGAAATTTAATGGTCAGAGTTTTGAGTTGTGGAAGCTCAAGATGGAGGATCTGCTGGTGGATAAAGATCAGTGGATCGCGGTAGATCCAGGTACTAAGCCAATAGGAATGTCAGATGAAGACTGGAAGAAACTGGATCGGAAGGCTAAAAGCACAATACAGTTGTGTGTCTTAGATTCAGTATTGTTGAATGTATCTGGGGAAGCTACGGCGAAGACCTTGTGGGAAAATCTAGGGACTTTGTACCAATCTAAGTCTCTGGTGAATAAGTTGTTCCTGCGGAAAAAACTGTATAACCTGAGGATGAAGGATGGAGACTCGGTGACAGAGCATCTGAACACCTTCAATACTGTGGTAAGTCAGCTGTCATCTGTTGATATTAAAATCTCAGATGAAGATAAGTGCATCAATTTGTTGTGTTCTCTACCAGACTCGTGGGATAGTCTGGTTATTGCAATAGGTAGCAATACAACTACCTTGAATTTTGATGACATTGTCTCAACCTTGTTGTCGGAGGAAATGAGACAGAGAAATATGGAGGGCCAGAATGGAGATGCCTTATCTGTACGAGGAAGGTCCCAAAATAGAAACAAGAATAAGGTTTCGAGTGGGAGATCCAAATCTAGAGGGAGATCTAAATCTCTTGGAAAGTTTGTAAAGGTATGCTGGAAATGCGGAAAGGAAGGGCACTAAAAAAAGGAATGCAGATCTAAAGCTCCCGAGAAAGGAAAGGGATCTGATGATGCTCCTTCTGCAGAGGAAAAAACCACCTCGGATGAAGGTGGGGATGTGTATTTGGCTTCTTCTTCAAATACACATGTAGATCATGAGTCATGGTTGATTGACTCATGTGCATCCTTTCACTTCACTCCCCATAGGGAGTGGTTCTGCGAGTATGAGAAATATGATGGTGATGATGTCTACCTAGGGGATGATAGGAAGGCCAGAATCATCGGACGTGGAAAGGTCAAGCTGAAGCTGCAAGGTGGA